>SJXQ01005367.1:263876-279092 GCA_006408695.1 Aepyceros melampus
CCACTAGCTTATTCCCTTTATCTGTGAGTCTGCTTCTTCTATGTTCTATTTGCTAGTTTTTTTTTCAGATTTCCAAATATAAATGATATCACATGGCATTTATCTCTCTCTATCTGACATTTCATTTAGCGTAATGCCCTCCAAGTTCATCTGTGTTGCTGCAAGAGGCAAATGTCATTCTTTTCTATGGCTGAGTAGTATTCCATTGTGTGTGTGTGTGTGTGTGTGTGTGTGTGTTTTCTATGTTTTGGCTATTGTAAGTAGTGCTGCTGTGAACATTGAAGCACTCTCAACTTTTTATATTATATTATATATTTATATATATTTTAACTTTTTGTTTTGTGTTGGGGTATACCAGATGTGATGCTAGTGGTAAAAAAAAAAAAACTTGCCTGCTGATGCACAAGATGAAAGAGACACGGATTCAGTCCCTAGGTTGGGAAGGTCCTCTGGAGAAGGAAATAGCAACCCACTGCAGTATTCTTGCCTGGAAATCCCAAGGACAGAGGAGTCTGGCGGGCTACAGTCCATGGGGTCACAAAGAGTCGGACACGACTGAGCACACCATCCCTCCTAAATATCCAATTAACAATGTTGTGATAGTTTCAGGTGTACAGCAAAAGGACTCAACCACACACACGCATGTATCCATTCTCCCCCATACTCCCCTCCCATCCAGGCTGCCACATAACATTGAGCGGTGTTCCCTGTGCTCCACAGTAGGACCTTGTTGGCTCTCCATTTTAAATAGAGCAGTGTGCACACATCCATATGTTTTCATCAAGTGGACACTCTGCACATTTCCCTGTGCTACCTGGCACTGCTCTCAGCCTCTTCTCACATCATATTGTTTCCTCAAACACCTGATATGAATCCAGGTATCCATCACTGTAGTGCTCCTGAAGAATTTTTTGAAAAGGTGCTTTTGGGTTTTGATTGCAGTTTTGCTTTTCAAATCAAATCATCCTCAATTGACTCAAAATGTCACAGGATCTTGAGGAAAAAATATACAGCAATCATTCTTCTAACTTCTCATGTCACAAATGAGGAGACTGAGTCCCTCTTGGCTCTATTAATAGAATAATATGACTCTATATGTCTTCACTCTTCAGTTACAAATTTTATTTTTAGAGGCTGAGCCTCTTCAAGAACATGTGGGTTTAGCTTCTTATTCAACTATCACTTAAGCTGTATTTTATGACCTGCACCCTTGAGTGAGTGATAGTTGCTCAGTCGTGTCTGACTTTTTCTGACCCCATGGACTGTAGTCTGTCAGCCTCATTTGTCCATGGAATTCTCCAGGCAAGAATGTTGGAGTGGGTTGCCCTTGAGGAAGTCTTTTAAAAGGTCAAATTTGAGACAAGGGGGGAGAATTTGTAATCCCGCCCCTCCTCCATCCCTCCTCCTAATATTCCAGTACAGTAAATCCCCTACTTATGAATGAGTTCCAAGATGTTCATGAGTCAACAAAGTTAGCCTAGGTACCCAGCTAACACAAGCGGAGGGCAAGTTGCAATTTCACTCATGCCTGACGTTGATGGAAGACACAGTCTCATCTTTGAAAGCTCACAACTTGAAGGTTCTTATGTAGAGGATCTAACTGTATTAACTTAGAAACTTTGCTATGTTAAGATGTTAGGCTCTATATGTTCTAAAAGTAAAATGTATTCACATACTAAAAGGCCTCTTTCTTTCCTGAAAAGTTGATTGATTTGATCTCCTTTGGTAGAAGGGCTTCATATTTCAATGCCCATCATCATTTCTTATTCTAAAATCGACAGTGAAATACCTCTGCCTAATCAATTCTTTTTCCTAAATTCCCCTCCCACCTCAGCCTAGGATCACCTTTTCTAGTATCCACAGTCAAAACTCAAAAGTTCCAAAGTTCTATTTGTCCAGAACATATGAGGTAGGAAAAGGCAGCAAGAAGGGCTTACTGGCGAGGCAGAAGAAAAGTGTGATTGCAGAGATGTCCCTGGCCGTCCAGTGGTTAAGACTCTGTGCTCCCAGTGCAGGAGGCCTAGGTTTGATCCCTGGTCAGGGACCACATGACCACATGCTGCAACTAAGATCTAGAGAAGCCAAATTAAATAAATAAAAGTAATTTTTTTTTGAAGAAAGACAGCATTTTTAAAAAAAGTGTGACTGGATATCTAGTGACATAAGCTGTCACCCTGTGGGGCAGCTTCTAGTACTACCGTACCATCTACTTGAACTCTTCAATTTCGACTCTATCCACTTAATTCATTGAACAACACCAACGTCCAGTCTGTCTCTGTGCTAGGCACCTGCAGATGAAGAAGGAAATAGGCAGTAAAGTTATCAAATGGCTCTCTGTCTGCAAGAAAGAGAGACAGATAACTAGCAAAACAATGTGTTGAGAGTGGTTATAGGGTTTTGGAAAAAGAAACTTTGAAGCAAAGAAAGAATTTTGGTTTTTCTTCAGGAAGAAACCAGATTTTTCTTCTAATAATGAATAGTGTCAAGAAGGGGAAGGAAGGTTTTAAAATTTCTAGATGATGCCTGTTTCAGAGTAGAGTGCAGCAATTGATAGAGAAGGTTAAATACCAGGTAGACAAGGGGGTATTCAAGCAATTGCCACTGTGCATCCGGGAGACTTGAGGAGGGTTGACATCAGGTAAAGGAGGATGATGGAAGTTGAAAATAAAGGGAAAATGAGCTTTAGAGCCAATGGAGGGATTCTCTCATGCATAAAAAGATCTAGATTTTAAGAATAAATTAAATCCCAGGTGGCACAAGTGGTAAAGAATCTGCCTGCCAAAGCAAGAGAAGCAGCTTCCATCCCTGGGCCAGAGAATAGTCAGATCCCCTGGAGTAGGAAATGGCAACCCACTCCAGTATTCTTGCCAGAAAAATTCCATGGATACAGTAGCCTGGATGGCCACAAAGGAGCCTGGACATTCCGTGGGGCCACAAGAGTTGGACAGGACTGAGCAACTGAGCACACAGTACAAGCCATACAGTATCTAATGTTGCACACATGAAACATTCATGTATCATGTTATAAGCCAATGGTTCAGTTCAGTTCAGTTCAGTCACTCAGTCTGTCCGACTCTTTGCGACCCCATGAATCGCAGCACGCCAGGCCTCCCTGTCCATCACCAACTCCCGGAGTTCACTCAGACTCACGTCCATCAAGTCAGTGATGCCATCCAGCCATCTCATCCTCGGTCATCCCCTTCTCCTCCTGCCCCCAATCCCTCCCAGCATTAGAGTCTTCTCCAAAGAGTCAACTCTTCACATGGGGTGGCCAAAGTACTGGAGCTTCAGCTTTAGCATCATTCCTTCCAAAGAAATCCCAGGGTTGATCTCCTTCTGAATGGACTAGTTGGATCTCTATGCAGTCCAAGGGACTCTCAAGAGTCTTCTCCAACACCACAGTTCAAAAGCATCAATTCTTCAGCACTCAGCCTTCACAGTCCAACTCTCACATCCATAAGCCAATGGTACTTCAGTACAAAATAAATTCAAAAGAAAGTTATCACTAGCAGATAACCTGGATCATAGGGAAAAGGGGCTGCCTTGGAATTTTATCAAGAGTGAGTTCAGAATTACCCAAATGAGAGTAATGTTAGTCACAGGATTCTAAGTACCTTATCTCAGGAACAAGGTTGTCCTCTCTCAGTTGAAAGGCTGTTTATGAAATTATCTGAATTCCTCTTTAAATTGATCTCTATATTCACCAAGGAAACATTCTGATTATGATCTTTCTTCTTACATAACTGAGCATCAGTGAGAAAATGCTGTGAGTCTGCCTTCTGTATGCTGGAGAAAGCTTTAACTCCATTTTTAACCAGGGGTATTTCAGTATCTCTTTGATTCAGAAAACCCTCCATGGCTTATTTTCTAGTTAATCCTAAAGGAAATAAACTCTAAATTTTCATCGGAAGACCTGATGCTGAAGCTGAAGCTCCAATACTTTGGCCACCTAATGTGAAGAGCCGACTCCTTGGAAAAGACCCCGAGGTTGGGAAAGACTGAAGACAGAAGGAGAAGGAGATGACAGAAGATGAGATGGTTGGATGGCATCACTGACTCAATGGACATGAGTTTGAGCAAGCTCCGGGGATGGTGAAGGACAGGGAAGCCTAGATTACTGCAGTCCACGGGTCACAAAGAGTTGGACACGACTTAGCAACTGAACAACAACGTGTAACATGAAATAAAAACTTCTGGGCTGCCACTTAAAATTTTTTTTTTTTTCTGAGAGTCTCCTTCTGACTCATCAATGAGTGTGAAACAGAACTGTGGAGAAAAAGAGATAACAGGCTCAGCTCAAACAGCAAGTATCACACTTTCCTGAAATTCACAGAAAATGCGTAATGAGGTATCACCTTCCATATTCTTCACAGTCTGTGTTTACCCAGCAGTGCCCGAATGCAGAGCGGCCCCAAAGGACTCCTTCCTCCTTACAGATGGCACAGAAACCAAATACACTGTGAGCATTTGAGTTACAATGGAAACCTCTCGTGCATTTTTATTTATTTAAGTTAAGGTTTGCCACCGAGTTCAAGCATCAACTTAAAGTTCAAAAGCTTATGATTAATACCAAAATTGCTAGTGAGATATTTCTCTGATCCTCATCATTACTGAGCAAATGGCATGACATTAATTGCTGGAACAGCAAGATTTATTTTCCAAAGAACTGAACTCACAGAACATGAGAGGGAGGCAGGAAGGAAAGGGTGGAAGAGTCTGAGCAGCTGAGTGATAAGCAAAGAACCCTTTGTTCTTCTCTTCACACCATGGAATCAAAAGCATCTCAACTCACTTCCCACACCTGAGATGTTGTCACGAAGCCACTTCCTTCTCTCTGAAGTGGTTTGAGAAAGTCATTTTGCTGTTCTGAAATTTACATCCTATTCTTTTCCCAAACCACATCCATCCATGCTTCTCTCATCTCTTCCTCCCCAGAAACACCTACTCCGTTACAAGGTTTGAATATGCAAGTTTAGAGCTTTACACAACAGATAGAAAACCAATGAACTGGGGAGAAAAATTCTTTTTTTTTCCCAAGGAAATTGTGAGACCTTTTGAAATGCAGCCTATTTTGCAAGTCTGCTTTTTGCCAGCATGAAGGCCAACCAAATAAATTATATTGTAGTAAATGTTGCCAGTCTCTTTGAGGTTTTCTTTCAACTTTAAGTCTGCTGATGTGTTCTCACTGTGCTATGTCATGTCCGACTCTTTCAACCCTATGGACTGCAGTCCACCAGGCTCCTCTTTTCATGGAATTTTCCAGGCAAGAATACTGGAGCGGGTTGCCATTTCCTATCACAGGGGATCTTCCTGACCCAGGGATCAAACCCACGTCTACTGCATTGCAGGCAGATTCTTTAACACTGAGCCACCTGATGGAAGCTGACAATTTAACCCTGTTTCACTCCTTCTCTAAAACTCATCTCACACATTCCAATTACTAAAGCACTTGACAAGTTTTGACTTGTTCACTGTTCATTCCCTAGTTTTGAAGAGTAGAAACCTGGTATTTAACTTTGCGGTTGACTAGGATTTAAATTTCTCTTGCTACTGCAGCTGTCTTAGTATTGCTAATCCCCAAGGAAAGAATGATACAAAAAAATTCATGCTCATTTTGAGAGTGTTAGAGACATTTTTTAAAACACGTTGACTCCTTGAATTCTCCAGGAAATGATGTCATCCAGTTCAAGCAAACACTAGCTTCCGCAGAGCTGCTTGTCAAAGGCACATGCTGTTCTGTGTTCTTGGAATTTACCAGGTTGGTGTTATGAGAGGTGAGCAAGGCCATTAATAAATAATAGCAACATGGGAATGTTAAAGAATTTTAGTCTTTAGTGATTATCTAATTCATCCCCTTACTTTCAAACAGTTCTCTTGATAAACCATCCCTGATCAATGCCTTTCTCAGTTCAGTTCTGTTCAGTCGCTCAGGCGTGTCCGACTGTTTGTGACTCCATGAACCGCAGCACACCAGGCCTCCTTGTCTGTCACCAACTCCCAGAGTCCACCCAAACCCATGTCCATTGTGTTGGTGATGCCATCCAACTATCTCATCCTCTGTCGTCTCCTTCTCCTCCTGCCCTCAATCTTTCCCAGTATCAAGGTCTTTTCAAATGAGTCAGCTTTCCACATAGGTGGCCAAAGTACTGGAGTTTCAGCTTCAACATCAGTCCCTCCAGTGAACACCCAGGACTGATTTCTTTTAAGATGGACAGGCTGAATCTCCTTGCAGTCCAAGGGACTCTCAAGAGTTTTCTCCAACACCAGAGTTCAAAAGCATCAATTCTTTGGCACTCAGCTTTCTTCATAGTCCAACTCTCCCATCCATACATGACCACTGGAAAAACCATAGCCTTGGCTAGATGGACCTTTGTTGGCAAAGTAATGTCTCTGCTTTTTAATATGCTGTCTAGGTTGGTCATAACTTTCCTTCCAAGGAGCAAGCGTCTTTAATACCTTTCTATGTGTTTTCAAATACTTTTAGAGAAGACCTGCCTTTCAGGTTAGAGAAAATGGGTAAACAGTCAACCTTCAGTTGAGCACTGAATGGGACTTAACATATCTACTGTCATGATTGTGAGCAAATTCTAGATTTAACTAAATCTCTTCACATTCAAAAATATGTAAACAGATCTTTAGAGAAATGACACTGGATTATAAGAATATATAAAGTTTTCAAAGTTTCAGTGAAAAAGCTTGTCATTGGAAAATAACTTCAAGTCAGAAAGAAAAAAAAATTATGGATGGTATTTTCTTAATTTCATTAAAAGAAGCCAGACTACATGGCAACTATGAAAGAGGAATAGGAAATTACCAAGAAAATTCATTAAGATGAAGACAGAGATAAAAAAGAAAGTACTCTGAAATTAAAAAAATCTAATACAGACCAAAATTAATATCTGAATTGGAGGCATTAATTAATGAATACACTTAACAATGCACAAAATAAATTAGTCTTGTGAAATATCAACTTACATGTCTCCCAGAGTTTCAACTAAAAAATAAGTGAGTTTAAAATATTTAGAGTGAAGACAATTTACGATCAACATAAGTATCCATGGAAAGAGAATAATAAAATTACAGATGTTCTAGAGAAAAATATGTGGCTAACAGGAGTAAAACAGAAATAAAAGATTTAATAAAATGTAATAAACCCAAGAAAGATCAAAAAGAAGAAGCATAAGGCAAAATAACAGAAGAAAAACCAAGCAAGTTAATTTAGAAAATAAAAAAGTATTAATAAACAAGAAAAAAATCCCTTTCTAAAGGACAAACATCCTGAAGAAACATAAAACTACTCAAACTGTGAAAGTGAGTGTTAGTCCCTCAGTTGTATTTAACTCTTTGTGGCCCTATGGCCTGTTGCCCACCAGACTCCTCTGTCCACAGAATTCTCCAGGCAAGAATACTGGAATGGGTAGCCATTTCCTTCTCCAGGGGATCTTCCAGACCCAGGGATTGAACCCAGGTCTCCTGCATTGCATGCAGTTTTTCTCAGATGGTTCTTTAGCATCTGAGCCACCAGGGAAGACCAAGGCTCCTAATATATACATCAAAATGACAAAGGAATATTAAATATAAAGGAATACAAATTATTAGGCAAACATTAAACATAAAAGAGATCAAGGTTAAGATATTTCTATCCAGATGAAGTAAGGTTATAACTGCCATGAGGAAGGGGATATTTTCATAAATTAGTAAAAGTACAATCAATAACAAAAGGAAAGCAATCAAGGACATTTAAATGTTCCCAAACATACCATCAGGCTCCTTGGTAGCTCAGATGGTAAAGAATCCACCTGCAACACAGAAGGCCTGGGTTCAAACCCTGGATCAGGAAGATACCCTGGAAAAGGGCATGGCTACCCACTCCAGTATTCTTGCCTGGAGAAGTTCACGGACAGAGGAGCCTGGTGGGCTACATTCCATGGGGTCACAAAAAGTCCAATGCAACTGAATGACTAACACTTTCACTTCACTTTCAGACATACATCTGGCTTCCCAGGTGATTCAGTGGTAAAGAATCCACCTGCAGTGCAGGAGACACAGGTTTGATCCCTGAGTCAGGAAGATCCCCTGGAAGAGGAAATGGCAACCCATTCCAATATTCTTGCCTGCAAAAATCCTATGGAAGAGGAGCCTGGTGGGCTTCAGCCCATGGGGTCTCAAAGAATCAACATGACTGAGTCAAGCAGTCACACAAACAGAGCATCAAAATACAGAAAGCAAAAATGTTAGACAACCAAAGAATGATTAACAAAACCAAACATAAGTTTAGCTATTGGCATATTGAGAAAATAACCATCTGTTGATTTCTGTACTTTAAAATAGTTTCCCAACTAATAAGCACTCTTACATCCTACAATCTCCTAAGTCTTCAGTCATTCATGGAGCTTGAGGTTGCTAGAAACTTCAGATTGACCACCTCTAATCTTGAGCAGCTTTTTCTGAGACTACTCAGGGATTAGGCTGAGCAGAGTCTGACAACATGACCCTGGCAACAGAGAATTCAGTAGCAACATCTTTTCTTTGTATCACAGTCCAGGGAGCCTGGTCAGAGAAACTCTATCACTTAGGCATTTGATTCATCAGTCACCTGAAGAGTGATCTGCTGCCTGTCATAGACAAAAGGCCTTGTAGCTGCTTAGGAGTTCATGTAGTGATGTTCAAGGAGCAGGTTGTTTAGCTAAGATGGAGGCTGAGAGTTAGGGGAAACTTGCAAGAACTTGCCCAGGCAGCAACCCTACATCTCTGCTATCACCTATTTTGGATATTCCCATGCCTTTGTCTTTAACATTACTTTCAAATCAGCAGCAGAATGGCTGTCTAGTGAGGCATGCATAAACTGAAAATTAGAGTTTCTTTGTTATTTTAAAATATTGATATAAAAACTTTAATTACATATAAACCCACTTGCTTTATCATAATTTATTTCAAGAATGCATTTGTCAGGGAGATAAAAAAATAGCTTCTTTTCTTTAAATATCATTTTAATTGTTATAATATTTGAGGTGACTAATTTAAAAATTTTTAATTTGTTATCATCTATTTGGGTAAACAAAGTTTATTGTCAATGGTAATGATAAACGATCTAATGAAATTTTCCTTAAAAAGTTGCGGCTAGGAGTTGTAGATACATTTAACCAGAGAATAAAAAATTATGTTCATGGAAGTAAGTCACTAAAAATACTAAGTCACAAAAATAGTAAGTCACGTTCATTAAAAATGTTTGGAGAATATTTTAAGTTTAGAAGTATTTTGCCAAGTCATTACTTATTTTGTTTTATAATCTTGGCATTCTATAGATATTTGCTTATCAAAACTATTTATCTGCACACTTATATGTGTGTATATATATGTTTATGTTGTAGTTGTTTAGATCCCATGGATTGTAGCCCATCAGGCTTCCCTGTCCATAGGATTTCCCAGGCAAGAGTAGTGGTGCCATTTCCTTCTCCACGGAATCTTCCTGACCCAGAAATTGAACCCGTGTCTCCTGCTTGGCAGGCAGATACTTTACCACTGAGCCACCTGGGAAGCTCTTATTTGTTTATGCATATATATAAACATATATAACTACTCTTATATTCCCTCAAATTTACCCAACTATGTCATAGAAATAGTTTCCTTTCTAGTGTGTTATAAAAACTGGGAGGTACTGCCCTGAAGCATAATCCTACTTTTGAAAACATATGTTTCTTTAAGACAGTTATCAATATCTAAAATTATATGCATTATTAACTAAGTTATTGATTATTGCATTTCCACTTCTGTGAAAACAGAGTATCTGTCACTGCAGGGCCCCTCCCTGTGTGGTTTGCTACTGTATCCCCTGAGCCTGCAATAGTGCTGCATGTAAGTGAAAAACTCTCATCTGTAGACCCCAGTCCTTATTCTATACACTTTCTCTCATAGTTTTGAGTATTGCTTTTATTTCAATCATCTACCTTTCTTCCTTCAGAACAAATAAAATTCTGACTATGGACCACTATTCTCTTTCCCTTGTGATTATAATCTCCTCTCACTATTTTCAGCATCATTGACTATCTGGAAATGTTTCAAACTGATCCTCTAAATTACATTCCTGTCTTAGTCTGCTCGAGCTGCGATAACAAAATACTACAGGCTGAGTGGCTTATAAACAACAGAAATTTATTGCTCACATTTCTGGAGGCTAGAAGTCTGAGATCAGGGGGCCAGCAGGGTTGAGAGAAGGCCTTTCCGGGTTGCAGAGTTCTTGTTGCATCCTCACATGGCAGAAGGGGAACATTCTATTCCTGTTCATGACGGTTTTGCCATTATAACCTAACTACCTCCCAAAGGCCTCATCTCCTAATACCATGAATTTGGCAGGTAGGAGTCAACCTATGAACTTTGAGAGAACACATTCAGACCATAGCAACTACTGACTCCTTTTGCAGTATTCCCAAATGGGTAAACTTTGGTGTTGCTACTTGTGTGGGCTTTCCTTGCATCCCTTATCTTATCTGAACCCCCTGTATTTGCACATTTGCCTTGATCTCATTTTTAACCTTAATTCATTTTTTTCTTTATTGTTCCTTCCTTTTCTGTCATAGTTACCATGTACTCTCGTTTCTCTCTGAAAACACTGTGTCTATCACTTCAATGCAATATTTCTAACATGGCATATGGATTAACTTGGGATTTTAAATCCAATGTGCCTACCCTGTGTCATCTCTATCAAAAATCTGTACAAACAACTCAAGAAATTTAAAATGCGTTTAAACATTCTGGTAATAGCTAACAACTTGCATCAGATCAACCTTCTCAAAGAAAAAAATTATATGCTCTGGAAAGAACATTAAAGCAACAAATGATTGAAGGTATTATGGAAAAATAAAATTTGATGGAAACTGGAAGAAAGTTGAACCATGAAAGAAGGGAATTGAACTGAATAAGATTTCTCTTTGTGTGGCTTTTCACCTGAGAAATGGCTCCAGTCTACACAATACAGGGATAGGAGAAATTAGAGCAGAAAGCCTTGGTTTTGATGGCTGTGGTGTTGGAGAAGACTCTTGAGAGTCCCTTGGACTGCAGGGAGATCCAACCAATCCATTCTGAAAGAGATTAGCCCTGGGATTTCTTTGGAAGGAATGATGCTAAAGCTGAAACTCCAGTACTTTGGGCAACTTCATGCGAAGAATTGACTCATTGGAAAAGACTCTGATGCTGGAAGGGATTGAGAGCAGGAGGAGAAGGGGATGACAGAGGATGAGATGGCGGATGGCATCACGGACTCGATGAACATAAGTCTGAGTGAACTCCGGGAGATGGTGATAGACAGAAAGGCCTGGCATGCTGCGGTTCATGGGGTCGCAAAGAGTCGGACACGACTGAGCGACTGAACTGAACTGAACTGAAAGCGTCAAGTGCAGGGTTCAGGGATGCCAAAGCAGGTGAAAAATTTGAGGATAATTCCAGAAAGAAGAAAATGACAGGAGAGAGAAACCCAAACTCTGAGCACAAACACCCTTCAGTTCTGTGTCTGAACCCTTACTCTTAAGCATGTGTAAGGGAGACTTCAAGGAGTTTAGCACAAAGCAACAGCCAGAAGAAAAAACAACAACAACAACAGCAACAGCAACTAGCTGAGAGAAACTCTCAGCTGCTGCTCCCTTTGAGAGAGAGAGAGTATGGATGTTTTTTTTCTAGTCAAGATTATTGCTTTTTAAAACAAATAAAAAGTGACATTGTTTTTAAGAATTAGATATACCAGAATCAAGAGTTCTAAGATGTATTTTTCATGTTACTCACTGTTATCAGTTCAGTTCATTTGCTCAGCTGCATCCAACTCTTTGCAACCCCATGGACTGCAGCATGCCAGGCTTCCCTGTCCATCACCAACTCCCAGAGCTTACTCAAACTTGTGTCCATTGCATCGGTGATGCCATCCAATCATCTCATCCTCTGTCATCACCTTCTCCTCTTGCCTTCAATCTTTCCCAGCATTAGGGTCTTTTCCAGTGAGTTGGTTCTTTGCATCAGGTGGCCAAAGTATTGGAGTTTCAGCTTCAGCATCAGTGCTTCCAATGAATATTCAGGACTGATTTCCTTTAGGATCGATGGGTTGGATCTCCTTGCAGTCCAAGGAACTCTCAAGAGTCTCCTCCAACAACACAGTCCAAAAGCAACAATTCTTCAGTGCTCAGCTTTCTTTATAGTCCAACTCTCACATCTATACATGACTGCTGGAAAAACCATAGCTTTGACCAGATGGACATTTGTTGGTAAAGTAATGTCTCTCTTTGTAATATGCTGTCTAGGTTGGTCATAGCTTTTCTTCCAAAGAGCAAGCATCTTTTAATTTCATGAGTGCAGTCACCATCTGCAGTGATTTTGGAGCCCCAAAAATAAAGTCTCTCACTGTTTCCATTGGAAAGTTTCAAGATGGTGGAAGAATAAGAAGGGGAGACCACTTTCTTCCCCACAAATTCATCAAAAGATCATTTGAATGCTGAGCAACTTCCACAAAACAACTTCTGAACACTGGCAGAGGACACCAGGCACCCAGAAAAGCAGCCTATTCTTTTCTAAAGCAGGTAGCTCAAAATATAAAAGTCAAAGAGAGAGACAAAAGAGTTAGGGATAGAGACCTGTCCTGGGGAGGGAGTCTGAAGGAGAAGTATCCATTGTTACGGGATGCTCCAAATTCAGATGTACCTCAGAATGCAATTATATTTGGATATAGGACCTTTAAAGGGGCAATCAACTTAAAATTGGTTGATTAGGGTGTGCCCTAATCCAGTAAGACTGGTGCTATTATAAGAAGAGGAGATTAGGTAGAAGGAAGACCATATGAAGACCCAGAAAGAAGGTGACCTTCTGCAAGCTAGCAAGACAGATGTCAGAAGATCTCAAACTTTCTGAAATCTTGAACTTGGACTTTTGGCCTCCAGAATTATAAGAAAATGAACCTCTCTTGTTTAAGCTACCAAGTTTGTGGTGTTTTGTCATGACAATCATAGCAAACTAGTGCAAAAATTATTCAATAAAAATTATGAGACATTTAAAGAAATAAAACATGACCCTCAGGAGAGAGGAAAGGGAAGTCAATAAAGTAAACTCTTAGATAACCAATGAGAATCTTAGGGGAACAATTACAAATATCCAAAGACCTTAGTGTATTACAAATTATTCAAGATAAATTGGGCCATAGTAAGTGAACTTACAGCAGATCTCATCAATAAAATTGAAAATATAAAGAACACAATGGAAGTTCTAGAACTAGAAAATATAACATGTCAAATGAAAATTTGACTTAAAAGAGAGTTGAGATGGTAGAAGAAACTGAAAGTGAACTTGAAGATAGAACAATAAAAATTATTCAACCACAATAAAATAGAATAAAGGATCATCAACAACAGCAACAAAATGCAGTATAAAAAGTCTAACTTACAAGTAGCCAGAGCCCCACAAGGAGAGGATAAAAGGAGAGACTGGAGAAAAATTTAAAGAAACATTTATCAAAAACTTTTCTAAATTTGGTCAAAAATTGAATTAGATCAAAAAAGCTCAGTGAACTTGAAGCAAGATAAACACACACACACACACACACACACACACACACACACATGTATACACACCCACACACCTTGGCACATCATAGTCAAACTGCTGAAAACAAAAAATAAAACAATTTTGAAGGAAGTCAGAAAAAAAAGGCATATTTCACATTAGGAACCAGCATATGAATCCTGGTTTGTATCCCTTGAGCCATAATGGAGGCCAGAAGACAATTAAATGTCATCTTCAAAGTGTCTAAGGAAAAAAATTGTTAACCCAGAATTCTACATTCAAAGAAAATATTCTTCAAAAATGAATGAAAATAAAGACTATTGTATGTAACACAAAAATAAGAGATTTCATTGCTTCCAGAACTTACTTACAAGAAATACAAAAGGAAGTTTTTCAGCAGAAGGGAAAATATCATCAGATGGAAACTTCATCTACATGAAAGAATGAAAAGTCCTGGCAAATATGTGGGTAAATATAAAAGACTGTAACTTTTCTCACTTTCTTTAAAAAGTATATGACCATTTACAGCAAAATGTATGTGAAAAATTCACACCAATAGTGGGGGTAAAATAAACTACATTATTGTAGAGTTCTTACAAACAGGAAAAGGAGTACGTCAAGGCTGTATATTGTCACCCTGCTTATTTAACTTCTATGCAGAGTACATCATGGGAAATGCTGGGTTGGATGAAGCACAAGTTGGAATCAAGATTGCCGGGAGAAGTATCAATAACCTGAGATCTGCAGATGACACCACCCTTATGGCAGAAAGGAAGAGGAACTAAAAAGCCTCTTGATGAAAGTGAAAGAGGAGAGTGAAAAAGTTGGCATAAAGCTCAACATTCAGAAAACGAAGATCATGGCATCTGGTCCCATCACTTCATGGGAAATAGATGGGGAAACAGTGGAGACAGTGTCAGACTTTATCTTTTTGGGCTCCAAAATCACTGCAGGTGGTGATTGCAACCATGAAATTAAAAGACGCTTACTCCTTGGAAGAAAAGTTATGAGCAACCTGGATAGAGACATTCCTTTGTCAACTAAGGTCCGTCTAGTCAGGCTATGGTTTCTCCAGTGGTCATGAATGGATGTGAGAGTTGGACTGTGAAGAAGGCTGAGCGCCGAAGAATTGATGCTTTTGAACTGTGGTGTTGGAGAAGACTCTTGAGAGTCCCTTGGACTGCAAGGAGATCCAACCAGTCCATTCTGAAGGAGATCAGCCCTGGGATTTCTTTGGAAGGAATGATGCTAAAGCTGAAGCTACAGTACTTTGGCCACCTCGTGTGAAGAGTTGACTCACTGGAAAAGACTCTGAGGCTGGGAGGGATTGAGGGCAGGAGGAGAAGGGGATGACCGAGGATGAGATGGCTGGATGGCATCACTGACTTGATGGACATGAGTCTGAGTGAACTTCTGGAGTTGGTGATGGACAGGGAGGCCTGGCGTGCTGCAGTTCATGGAGTTGCAAAGAGTCGGACACGACTGAGTGACTGAATTGAACTAATATTTCATATGAAATATCAACTGTGTATGTTGTTAGGAATGTACATTATGATCCTTACAATAGCCTCTCTAAACAAAGGTGTACAGTAAAAACCAACAGAGAAAATAAAGTAGAATTCCACAAAATATAATTATTCTCCCCCACCACCCCCACCCAAAAAAAAAAAAAAAAAAAAA
>SJXQ01005367.1:279241-355174 GCA_006408695.1 Aepyceros melampus
AAAAAAAAAAAAAAAAAAAGGCAAGAGAAGAGGCAGAATAAAAGTAAAGATGCCACACAGATTTTTATCTTATGGTCCTTGAGGTCAAATTAGAGAAGGCAATGGCACCCCACTCCAGTATTTTTGCCTGGAGAATCCAAGGGATGGGGAAGGCTGGTGGGCTGCCATCTATGGGGTCGCACAGAGTCAGACACGACTGAAATGACTTAGCAGCAAGCAACAGCAGCCTTGAGCTCAGATAGCCACACTGGATCTCATCAGGCTAAAATTGAGGTATTAGCACCACTGTTTCCCTTCCTAGAAGCTCTAGGTGGGAATTCCTTTCCTTGCGTTTTCCAGTTCCTAGAGGCTGCCCCCCTTTTTTGGCTCAAGGTTTTCTTTCTCCATCTTGCAAGTCAGAAATGGCAGATCAAACCTTTCTTATCACACTGTATCACAGCGACCTGTCCTGCCTCCCTCCTCCCCATTTAAAGATCCTTGTGATTACATTGAGTCTACCTGGATAATCCAAGATAATCTTCCTAAAGTCAACTGATTAGAAAGATTAATTCCATCAGCAACTATCATTCCCTTTTGCCTTGTAACCTAACATAGTCACAGATGCCAGGGATTAAGAGGTGGGCATGATTTGGAGACTACTTTTTTTTTTTGCCAGTGCAAAAGACATAAGAAATGCCCATTTGATCCCTGGGTCGGAAGATCCCCTGGAGGAGGGCATGGCAACCCACTCCAGTATTCTTGCCTGAAGAATTCCATGGACAGAGGATCCTGGTGAGTAACAGTCCATAGGGTCACACAGAGTTGGAGAGGACTGAAGCGACTTAGCACGCATCTGCCTACACATCTGCCTACTGCAGTGAGTTTAAGGAACATCAAGAAAGCCAATGTGGCCAGTGTTCAGAGAGTATGGAGAAGTTTGACAAAAGCCCCTGATTAGAGGCAAACACGGCGAGTATGTCATCTCTGTATTGTGCTTAGTCACGTCCAACTCTTTGTGACCCCATGGACTATAGCCTGCCAGGCCCTCTGTCCATGGGGATTCTCCAGGCAAGAATACTGGATTGGTTGTCATGCCCTCCTCCAGGGGATCTTCCCAACGTAGGGATCGAAACCAGGTCTCTGGCATTGCAGGCAGACTCTTTACCATCTGAGCCATGAGGGGAGCCCAAGAATGCTGGTGTGGGTAGCCTATCCCTTCTCCTGGGGAACTTCCCAACTGGGAATCAAACTGGGGTCTTCTCCACGTGGATTCTTTACCAGCTGAGCTACCAGGGAAGCCCCATGTCACCACTGACACAATATTATAATACTAGGCTACAAGAAGAGGTGTAGATCCCCGCTCTTCTAAGCCTATTTCCCATCCCGTTTTTCACAAAAGTGCCTGGAAAAGGATGATACCTTATTGAAAAACTGATTGAAATTTCAAAATTTTAGTTGGATAGTTAGATATGCAAAAGCAATGAAACCTGGAAACTTGTAAAATGGGAGGACTGAGTTTTTTCCTTAGAAAGGTAGAGAAGTAGAGTCCAAAGCACATGTTAGAATGGCAAGAAGGGACCAAAGATGGTCAAGAAACACAGGAGATCAGCAGTAGGATCTTTAATAACAAAGATGTTTAACATCTTTGTTTGGCATAAAAATTTTACAGTCTACGTAAATTTTTTCTGCTCCTGAAATATAAACCTCTAACTTTAAGCAAAGCTTTCAGTGCATGAGACAGACTTTGTGAATAGATTTGTCCTAAAAATCAAGACTAGTGACCTCATGCATTGCTGGGAGCCATCTATGGGAACTGCAGATGCAAAGTTGAAAACAATAATTCAGTAGAGGCAAAAGTCCAAATCAGAGGTCATCACGCAATGGTATAAACACCCCTCAGAAATTTATAGGAATCTTGGGTGGTCATTTAAGGCAAAGCTCCCAGATCTTAAGTCCTGAAAACCCCAGGCTGATGTATGGACTATAAGTCTACCGTCTTCTAAAAACACTTTTTTTTTTTCTTTTAAAGATACCTGTTTTCAGTAGCATTTCAAATTTTCTCATTCGTTTGGAGTTTCTTTGTCTTGCCAAGATTACCTTTCCTTTATTTTAATCCGAAATAGCTCTTTGAGCAAATAGGTGTGGAGAAAATCAAGGAGGAAGAGAGAGCACGTGTTTGCAAGTACTAATTCAGAACTGAAATGGGAAATAGAGCTTGGCTCTTCTGAAATAATCTCACAGGGCAGCATGTGCAGGACAGCATGAAGGGTAACAGGCATTGACTTTGGCCAATTTAAGGATTTTCCAATTACTTTTAAAGCCATCAGTTGAATTTTCTACTCTGAAATAGCTGTGCAGTGTTCAATTACTCTGTTCAGGACAGAGACTTTTACAAAGCAATCAGTAGTTTAGTTTCTTGAACTGTTAGCCAAATTGAAATTGCTCTGGTGTCTGACACCTCGTTTTTCATGAAGTTTGGAAATGAGATGTAGCGAGAGGAGACTAGCCTCCAAGTTAGAGAGAGTTCACAGCTCTAGAGGGAGTGAACACAAGCCAACTGCCCCCACCCCAAAAAGGAAATGCTTCCCAACACCTACATATTTAAAAAAAAATAAGTTGCATTTTGCATGTTATTTTATTTTACATAAAAACAGCTTGAAAAACTCTCTAGTGTCATTTATGACAGCGCCTTTTCCTCTATTTCCTTTTCAGATTTCTCAGTATTTAATTTCTCCCTCGTCTTCAACTCTGTATTTATCTTGAGTCAGAGCAGTTACTCCCCTTAAATGTGCAAGCACCTCAAGGGCGCGAGCAAAATGATCAGAGAAATAGTTTAGGCTTCATTGTACTTTGCTTTGATTTCACTAGAGTTCCTAATGAACAGCCAAGTACCCATCCCACAGCCCAGGAGGTGAAATATTACATGTGCACCTGTTGAAAATCACCTTTTAAAATTTCTTAGAAATGTGGTTTAAGGACCAAAAAGAATCATCATACTGTTAAATGATTATTGGCATATGATCTGATTCATCCAAAAATGAACCTGAATTTTTAAAATGAAAAGGTTAATTTTGTTCCCATCAAATATTTTTTAAGGATTTTTTTTGACGTGGACCATTTTTTTAAAGTCTTCATTGAATTTGTTACAATATTGCTTCTTTTTATGTTTTAGTTTTTTGACTGTGAAGCATGTGGGATCTTAGTTCTCTGACCAGGGATAAAACTCATACTCCCTGTATGCAAAAGTAAAGTCTCAACCACTGGACTGCCAGGGAAATCCCAAAGTCAAAATAGTTTTCAACGATGGATTTATCTCAGAAATCAACATATTTGCACAGAAGCAAAGTTACCTTGGGTTTAGGGTTATTATTTTATAAGTTTCATTTTTAAAAAATTCACTAGTCTCCCCAGTCCTTGCAAAAGGTCTATAGTGTTTGTTTTATTAAAAAAAAAAAATTTAAAGGAAGAATGGAACAATATCATTTACGATAGTCAGTAATGCCCTCTGGTATTGAAACCAGGGTTGAGAGTTTCTGCTTCTATCTAACCCATGATATTTTCTGATTCTTTGCTATATTATAAGATATCAACTGAAGTTTAGAAGTGACTTTGCTCCAACTCCTCTCTCCCCACCCAACTCTCAGTCTTTCTTTTCTCCTACCACAAACAATTTGACTTAAAGAATGACACCAGATGGCCGAAAGTGCTAGAGACTTTTAGGATGACTGAAGATGAGGAGGAAAGCAGCATTCGGAAAAATCAAAGCGAGATGAGACTGAATGAGAAACTTGACAATGCTATTGTAAATCACAAAGATGATCGCCAACTGAGGGAGAGAACTCTTTATACGGGAAAAGAAGGAAAATGAATACACTTTAAGAGCCTCCAATGTTCTCTCATTTAATTTTCAGAATGGTATATCCACTTTTATGGATAAGAAAGTAGGTCTCAGAGAGTTTAGTTTGTTGTCGAAAGTGAGGCTACAAAAATGAGTGATGGAGTCAGTGTTGAATCCACTGCCATCTGACTCCACCATCTATCTTCTCTTTTATTAAAAAGCATAGAGATGTGACATCTTTATGGATTCACAGGGGGAAAGGAGGAAGAATTAAGATAGAGAATGACGAATGCAAGCGAAGAGCAGAGGTTTCCATTAGAATGCAGCATCTCCAAAACAGAAGAGAGACAGGGGTAGGGATTTCTGAGCACAGAGGTCAAGAAAAATGCCAAGTTGGATTTCAGGGGTTCATGAAAAATGATACGGATTTATTTATTTACGTCTATTACTTTGAAATGTAAGGGTCGCCGCACCACTGGGCCCTCATTCTCAATGCTTCTGCTTCACAAACTCCTATCTCCCCATCTCTTTATTCTCTTTTCTCTTAACTAACTTCATTCTCTCTATCTGAAAAGACTTCCTTACATCATCAATTAAATATCTTCATGTCTCTTTCAATAAGAAATATCTTTTCCTCTGCTCTTTCTTTCCAGCTATGGTTCTATTTCTTTCTTCTTTGCACACAAACTTGTTGAATTCATTGTTTTCACCTCCTCATTTCCCATTTACCCTACAATCTGCTTTCCCATCCCACCTAAATCCATTGCCAACATATTATTAACTCCCGAGAACATTTTCAGACCTCCACCTTCCTTGAGCTTCCAGCAGAATTTGACACTTTCATCATTCTTTGGTTTCCCTGGCCTCTCTCTCTCCTGAATGTCTTCCCACTTCTGTCCATGTTTCAATATCCTTTGTTGAGTCTTTGTAAAGTCACATACTACATAGCGGTATGTCTCACACATGGCCAATTCTTAGTAAGCACTTGGAGAATAAATGAATCCAAACTCAAAAGACAATCATATAAAACTAGAAAGTCATCAGAAGTCTAAGACAGCACATCAACGGGTACCTTTCAATGCCATTATGTTAGCCCCAACGTTTGTTCTTTGCTCCGCCAATGTCAAGAACAGTGAATACATAGCATACAATGCGATCAGAAGCTCATGGAATAAACTAATAACAGGGTTTTAAAATCCTAAAAAAAAAAAAGCTAAATCATGAAATGTCTGTAAAAAAACCACTCATCATCATCTCATAGACTTACTAAGAAATAAAGTAATAGTCTCTTATCAACTCATAATGAATACTATTGAATCCAAAAATAGATTTAATGAAAAAACATAAATAAAAATATAAATAGCTAGGCTGGCCTATAAATTTTGGTACTGTCTAAGTATTTATAGAAAAATGAGACATCCTAGTAAAAGTTATAGCAGTAAGTTTGACCTCAGAAAAGGAGAAATGATAACCATAAAAGAGAAAATTCTAAGTGGAGGAACTTAGTCTGAATAAAATAATGTGGATTTCAAAAGTGATCAAATCAAATCCATAGTAAAATTAATTGATCCCACTGGAAATAATTTTAGTAAGATAAAAATGGAAAAAAGCAATTCAAAATTGACTATTCTTGGAGAAAGAAATGGCAACCCACTCCAGTATTCTTGCCTGGAGAATCCCATGGACTGAGGAGCCTGGTGGGCTGCAGTCCATGGGGTCACAAAGAGTCGGACACGACTGAATGACTTTACTTACTTACTTACTTAGCTTAATAAATTTTTATCTGAAAAATATTTGGCAGAAATTTATCATTGCTGTTGTTTAGTTGTGCCTTACTCTAAATGTATATATAAACAGTACTAAATCTGTATATACACACAAATATATATCATTAACTATGTATGTATATATCTGTATACACATACTATAAATTATATATATATATATATATAGGAGAAGGAAATGGCAACCCACTCCAGTACTCTTGCCCGGAGAATCCCATGGAGGGAGGAGCCCGGTAGGCTACAGTCCATGGGGTCACAAAGAGTCAGACACGACTGAGCGACTTCACTCACTCACTCACTCACTCACACACATATATATATATATAAAATTAAGATGGACTTCCTAGGTGGCCCGGTGGTAAAGAATCCTCTTGCCAATGTAGGAGACGCAAGAGACATGAGTTTGATCTCTGGGTTGGGAAGATGGCCTAGAGTAGGAAAAGGCAAGCCACTCCAGTATTCTTGCTTGGAAAATTCCATGGACAGAGGAGCCTGGGGGTCTATAGGCCATAAGGTCACAAAGAGTCAGACGGACTGAGCAGACATAAAATACATATGTATACAATGGTGAATAAATATATATTCACTGTTCAGTTCAGTTCAGTCGCTCAGTCGTGTCCAACTCTTTGCGACCCCATGAATCGCAGCACACCAGGCCTCCCTGTCCATCACCATCTCCAGGAGTTCACGCAGAGTCACGTCCATCGAGTCCGTGATGCCATCCAGCCATCTCATCCTCAGTCGTCCCCTTCTCCTCCTGCCCCTAATCCCTCCCAGCATCAGGGTCTTTTCCAATGAGTCAACTCTTCGCATGAGGTGGCCAAAGCACTGGAGCTTCAGCTTTAGCATCATTCCTTCCAAAGAAATCCCAGGGATGATCTCCTTCAGAATGGACTGGTTGGATCTCCTTGCAGTCCAAGGGACTCTCAAGAGTCTTTTCCAGCACCACAGTTCAAAAGCATCAATTCTTCGATGCTCAGCCTTCTTCACAGTCCAACTCTCACATCCATTCATGACCACTGGAAAAACCATAGCCTTGACTAGACGGACCTTAGTCAGCAAAGTAACGTCTCTGCTTTTGAATATACTATCTAAGTTGGTCATAACTTTTCTTCCAAGGAGTAAGCGTCTTTTAATTTCATGGCTGCAGTCACCATCTGCAGTGATTTTGGAGCCCAAAAAAATAAAATCTGACACTATTTCTACTGTTTCCCTATCTATTTCCCATGAAGTGATGGGACCAGATGCCATGATCTTCGTTTTCTGAATGTTGAGCTTTAAGCCAACTTTTTCACTCTCCTCTTTCACTTTCATCAAGAGGCTTTTTAGTTCCTCTTCACTTTCTGCCATAAGGATGGTGTCATCTGCATATCTGAGGTTATTGATATTTCTCCCGGCAATCTTGATTCCAGCTTGTGTTTCTTCCAGTCCAGCGTTTCTCATGATGTACTCTGCATAGAAGTTAAATAAGCAGGGTGACAGTATACAGCCTTGATGTACTTCTTTTCCTATTTGGAACCAGTCTGTTGTTCCATGTCCAGTTCTAACTGTTGCTCCTAACCTGCATACAGATTTCTCAAGAGGCAGGTTAGGTGGTCTGGTATTCCCATCTCTTTCAGAATTTTCCACAGTTTATTGTGATCCACACAGCCAAAGGCTTTGGCATAGTCAATAAAGCAGAAATAGATGTTTTTCTGGAACTCTCTTGCTTTTTCCATGATCCAGCAGATGTTGGCAATTTGATCTCTGGTTCCTCTGCCACTGTTAATATATGCGTAAATACCTGTGATATAAGTATTAGCTCTTCGGGTCAATCTTATAAGTTTACAGTAATGTCAAGTGAGAATTGAAGGACTGCTTGTTAAGCACAGAATCCAAATAAAAAAAATTAACTCACATTAAAGTATTAGATAAGAACAGCCCAAGATAGGCTAATGTATCCACCTTCATAAGTTTTCAAAAGTTGTTTGTGTTGTTTTTGGTTTATTTTTGCCAGACTTAGAATACACATATCCACTCCTTACTCCTTAACTCAAACTCTTAGTTCTCAAAGGACTAGTTTTGTCATTTACTCACAAATAATGTCATGTACAATTCTATCCTTTTTTCATGTCTGGTCTATTTTTTCCACTTCATAAGGTCTGCTCTGATCAACACAGCTTCACATTTATCTTCCATAGCCTCCTTTGAATTCTTAGAAATTACCAGCATTTATAGAACTATTTCCTGGTGTTTACATTCGTCACGTTTTAGAGGAATGGCACTTTATGGGAGGGAATGTATACTGTTTCTCCAAACCAAATAATTACTTCCTTGAGGAAAGGGAAAAATGATGCCTTAGATGGCTTTGTATCTCCCACTTTGTCATTCACATAGCAGACAACTGATGCAGGTTTTATTGCTGTTTTAGATTCTCAAGGAACAAGAAAGATATTTAGAGAACGTTCGATCATAATATTGTTCTGAGAGATGTATTTCTGTATGAACACTTAAGAGAAAGTGACAGTACTCTGTTAGATAATTTCATTTTAAAAATGCCAAACCTGTGGGATGTACCAACCAGAGATTAAAAACTAAAGTCTTTGGTTACAGACATACTTTGTTTAGCACTTGAACATTGTTCTTTTCAACTTAATTCATTGTCAGTCTTTGAAATCATAAAAGCTCACATTCAAATCTGGGTTTATACTTTCTCTTGAAATATCAAAAGTGTTGGCAAAACTGGGTCCTTATGGTTCAACATGGCGATTATTGTCCAAAGCCAAGCCTGGCCGTGCCTGTAGGTGCATATAGCCATTTGGGGTGGCTGCACTGACCCTCTGTGTCATTCTGAAGCAATGACAAAATTTGTAGTTGGTTTTGGAATGAGTAACTTATTTTCTCAGAAGCTAACCTCTTCTCATCAGAAATGCGCCTTTGCTTTTCTGACCTCAAACAAGTCAAATAAATCATGACTCAGATCTCATTCTGCTGAAGTCTGAGGCAATCCAAATAAAAGGTAGCATTCCAAGTATTCAAGGAAAGAAACCAAGCTACTATTTATGTGGTGAAATCATAGGATGGCTCAAGAAAAAAGGGAATATATCATTAGTCAGCCAGACAGAATGTAGGATCTGTAGTAACTGGTAGAAAGTTCACTGAAATTATAGCAGAGAGGAGTACATGCTTGCTCAAAGAGATGTGCAGAAATTTTGACCAGGTAAAGACCGAATTTTAGCCCAGCTCTGTGAACCACTGATTTTGTTCTCACCCTCATGATACCTAATTTAGAATGCTGTAATGAGCTTCAGTCATCACATAACTTCTCAGAAACATTAAGCACAGTCCACACCAAATGACACCAAGATTTCAACAGTTTATAAAAAATTGGTTGACTGATCATAAGAATACATTAGGGGTGGGATCCAGAAAGGCAGAAAGAACTGAGTGCTATCAGGAGGGAATGGAGAAGAAACATGTGTCTGTATGTGTGTATACAGAAAAGAAAGAGAGGATGTTTTTGTGTGCTCAGTTGCTCAGTATGTCTGACTCTTTTGCAACCGCATGGACTATAGCCCACCAGGCTCCTCTCTCCATGGAATTTCCCAGGTAAGAATACGGAGTGGGTTGTGATTTCTTTCTCCAGGGAATCTTCCTTACCCAGGGATCAAATCTGCCTCTCTTGTGTCTCCTCCATTGGCAGGCAGACTTTTTTTACCAGATTTTTTTTTTACTGCTTTACCACTGCACACCTGGGAAGCTCAAGAGGATACTGAAGGGTTTCGAAAGTGCAAGTGTTAGTTGCTCAATCGTGTCCAGTTCTTTGCAACTTCATGGACTGTTTCCCACACAAATACACGATGTGTATGTGTGCTAAGTTGCTTCAGTCCTGTCTGATTCTGTGAGCCTAGGGACTGTAGCCCACCAGGCTCCTCTGTCCATGGAATTCTTCAGGCAAGAATCCTGGAGTGGATAGCCATTCCCTGCTGCTCTGGTGGTTCAGATGGTAAAGAAACTGCCAGCATTGCAGGAGATCTGGGTTCAATCTCTGGGTCAGGAAGATCCCTGGAGGAGGGCATGGCAAGTCACTCCAGTATTTTTACCTGGAGAATTCCATGGATGGAGGATCCTGGCGGGCTACAGCCATGGGGTCACAAAGAGTCAGAAACAACTGAGCAACAAACTCTTTCATTTTAGGGACTTTGGTGAATATGAAATCCAAGAGGCGTGTGTCTGTTTCTCACTGAGGATACTGTCAAGATTTGAAGAAAATATCTCTAAAAGAAGCAGTCTGTAAACTCTCTAAACTCTGCCCTCAAACTATCAGAATGTGAGGTGTTTTGTTTTGTGTTGTGTGTTTTTTTTTTTTAGCAAGTTGTTTAGTGAAAGGCACTGTTTGAAAAGACTCGGGTGATTTTTACTCTCTTGCTTTACAAGTAAAGAAACTGCAATCCAGACATGGTGCTAAGGTCATTTATTCAGCAGTTATTTACTGAATACTTCTTTCTGATGTGCAAAGACTAATTATCCAAAGTCATTGAACACAGAGAACTTACAGTGTAATGGCAAAAGAGCAAGAACTCAAATAGTATGTACTAATGAAATAATAAAGCAGTGATAATAATAATCAGTTACTATATGGACCATGTGTCAGGTGTAATTATAGGATGTGTTTCTGTCACTTCATTTATTCTCCCAAATATCTTATAAGTAAGAATTAATATAATTGTATAACCGTTACAAATGTAGTGAGTGAGGCTCAGAAATTAAATTCATACAGACGCTTGCTCCTTGGAAGAAAAGCTATGACAATCTTAGACAGCATATTAAAAAGCAGAGAGATTACTTTGCTGACAAATGTCCATCTAGTCAAAGCTATGCTTTTTCCAGTAGTCATATTCTAATGTGAGAGTTGGACCATAAAGAAGGCTGAGAGCCAAAGAATTGATGCTTTTGAACTGTGGTGTTGGAGAAGACTCTTGAGAGTCCCTTTGACAGCAAGGAAATCAAAGCAGTCAATTCTAAAGGAAATCAATCCTGAATAATCATTGGAAGAACTGATGCTGAAGCTCCAATACTTTGGCCACCTGATGCAAAGAGCCAACTCATTGGAAAAGACCCTGATGATGGGAAAGATTGAAGGCAGGAGGAGAAGGGGACAACAGAGGATGAGATGGTTGGAAGGCATCACTGACTCAATGGACATTAATTTGAACAAGCTCCGGGAAATGGTGAAGGACAGGGAAGCCTGGTGTGCTGCAGTTCATGGTGTTGCAAAGAGTCAGTCAGATAGGACTTTGTGACTGAGCAACAGCAATAACGAATTCATTCATTCAACAAACAATTCTAATTCAAGGTACTTGAAACAAAGCAGTGATCAAAAGAAAAAAAAATGTATATCTTTTTATCTTTTTTTAGCATGGACTTCAACCAGAAAATGAAAATAGCAGAATTTCCCCTTGCCTTCCCATCATCACATGATGAATTGGAATATAACAAAAACTTGAAGATGGAAAGACTGTCTCAAGATGCAAGACCACCATGCAAACTGAAAAAGAATTTATTTTCTAGATCATAGAGAATCTGCTGCTGGGCTCAACCTGATGAGTTTTTTAATCACTAATGCATCATAATTTGTATTTCAACCAATTTCCAGGTAACTCGTTACTGCTGCAGCAAAGACCATAGTTTGAAACCCGCTATACTGGAAGTATTAAGTTGGAATAGAGGAGCAGCAGTTGCTGCTGCTGCTGCTGCTGCTGCTAAGTCGCTTCAGTCGTGTCCGACTCTGTGCGACCTCAGAGATGGCAGCCCACCAGGCTCCCCCGTCCCTGGGATTCTCCAGGCAAGAACAATGGAGTGGGTTGTCATTTCCTTCTCCAATGCATGAAAGTGAAAAGTGAAAGTGAAGTCACTCAGTCGTGTCCGACTCCTAGCAACCCCATGGACTGCAGCCCACCAGGCTCCTCCGTCCATGGGATTTTCCAGGCAAGAGGACTGGAGTGGGAAGTACTGCCTTCTCCAAAAGATTACCTGCAGAAACTGGCAAACAAAAAGCCAATCAGAGCCTAGGGGAAAGTGGCAAAAGTTTTGCATAAGTCACTGTGAGCCTTTTCCTAGAGAACTGGAATCTCAAGGCATCTCTTTAGGTTTCTCTCCATTTTCATTGTCACACATTTTCTGACCTTTAAATGCCAATGATATAGTGATGGTTCTAGGATTAAGAGCAGATGTTTACAAATAAGTTTGAAAGTGGTTTCAGTTCAGTTCAGTCACTCAGTCATGTCTGACTCTTTGTGACCCCATGAACCCCAGCACGCCAGGCCTCCCCTGTCCATCACCAACTACCAGAGTCCACCCAAACCCATGTCCAATGAGTGGGTGATGCCATCCAACCATCTTATCTTCTGTTGTCCCCTTCTCCTCCTGCCCTCAATCTTTCCCAGCATCAGGGTCTGTTCAAATGAGTCAGCTCTTCGCATGAGGTGGCCAAAGTATTGGAGTTTCAGCTTCAACATCAGTCCTTCCAATGAACACCCAGGACTGATCTCCTTTAGGATGGACTGGTTGGATCTCCTTGCAGTCCAAGGGACTCTCAAGAGTCTTCTCCAGCACCACAGTTCAAAAGCATCAATTCTTCAGTGCTCAGCTTTCTTTATAGTCCAACTCTTACATCCATACATGACACTGGAAAAACCATAGCCTTGACTAGACGGACCTTTGTTGACAAAGTGATGTCTCTGCTTTTTAATATGCTATCTAGATTGGTCATAACTTTCCTTCCAAGGAGTAAGCATCTTTTAATTTCATGGCTGCAGTCACCATCTGCAGTGATTTTGGAGCCCAGAAAAATAAAGTCAGCCACTGTTTCCACTGTTTCCCCATCTATTTGCCAGGAAGTGATGGAACCGGATGCCACGATCTTAGTTTTCTGAATGTTGAGCTTTAAGCCAATTTTTTCACTCTCCTCTTTCACTTTCATTAAGAGGCCCTTTAGTTCTTCTTCACTTTCTGCCATAAGGGTAGTATCATCTGCATATTTGAGGTTATTGACATTTCTCCTGGCGATCTTGATTCCAACTTGTGAAAGTAGTTTAGAAAGCACTAACAGAAACAGAGTGGAAGCCCCATACATGACTACATTTTCTAGTGCACTTATTTAAAACATTTTTTTTTAGCAAGGTGGAGGGGGCTTCACTTGTGGTCTGGTGGTTAAGAATCTGCCTTGCAGTGCAGGGGATGCAGGTTTGATCCCTGGTCAGGGAAGTAACAGGCCCTGCTCCACAACATCTGAGCCAACCTGCCTCAACTGGAGAAGATGCAATCCACAAGGAAAGATCCCTTGTGGCGCAATGAAGATCCATGTGTCTCAACTGAGACCCAAAGCAGCCAAAACCTTAAATAAGTAAATGTTTTTTTGAAAAGTAAGAAGCACATGAAATAGTATGTAAAATATATTTATTTCAAACTGTAACAAATATAAAAAATTATTAAAGATATATTGTACTTTTTTGTAATAAATCTTTGAAATCCAGTGTGTATTTTACACTGATAGCCATGTCAATTTAGATTAGCCATATTGCAAGTACTCAATGGTCCATGTGAGAAGTGGTGTCATATCATGAAGGGCAGAGCCAAAGTGATACAGTGGAAATGCCTAATAATAAAACAGAATGAAGTATATCTGGAACTTAAGAACAGCAGTCAGGAGATGCGACCAAACCTGATTTAAACGTTACTGATCCTAACTTGTTTATGCTAAGGCGAAAGCCAGAAGAAGTTCATGAGGTAGAGGAAAAGATGAGATTAAATAAAATTAAATTGCCTTCTCTCCCAGCCAAGATAGAGTAACAGGAACCAGATTTAATTTCATGACCAAAAAATCTAAGACAAAAAAAACAAAATACATGAAACAATTGTTTTCACATATTAGGTATCAGTCTGGGCAGTATATAATTCCTGAGAGAGAAGAAATTATCAAAATGAATCTTACAAATGACTCAGCTTATCGGTGGGAGAACTAGGGGATAATAGACTTCTGTCTGAACTAGAAAAATATTAAAATAGGCCTATATCCATATTCTTTTGGCTCTAGGATGGGGAAGTGGGTTGATTTCAAATCGTTGTGGTAACTCTTACCCAGTAAAGGAGACTAATTTTGGAATTCTAATTTGCTTTTGTCAACTCTTAATCCCCCGAAGCTCAGTCGATAAAGAATCTGCCTGTGATGTAGGAGTCCCAGGTTTGATTCCTGGGTCGGGAAGATCCTCTGGAGAAGGAAATGGGAACCCACTCAAGTATTCTTGTCTGGAGAATCCCATGGACAGAGGAGCCTGGCAAACTACAGTCCATGGGGTCACAAGAGTTGGACAGGACTTAGGGACTAAACCACTATATTTCACTAAAGTGAAATTGCTATAATGTAATTTAAAATTTAAAGTTAACAGAATAGGAAGAACAGACAGTAACAGGAAGAACACACAAATATTTATCGAGGTTTGCTTACATCCACAAATCTAGTCTTGTGGATTACAAAATGCAGTCCTTTTTTTGCTTTAACTCTTCACTGCCTTTGTTTTGTAGTTGTATATACTCCACCAATCTTGTTTGTCTTAACCGTAAGTTTAAAATAGGATCTTTCCAAGGAAAAGTTTTACTGGTAGTAGTTTCTTAGCAACTCCTATTCTTATACTCTTACTTTAAAATATGATTATTTTTCCCCATATATTGATTTTCTAAGTTACAGATTAAATATCTGTTATTTTCTAATATGCTAGTTACTAGAATGTGAGAATTTGTCTAATTGCTTGTGGTGGGTATTAGGGAAGTTTTGAGTAAATTATCGTCGAAAGGTTTTTAAAGATGGGTAAATGGGAGGGGAATCCTGATGGGGCTATAAAGAATATATATCTTTGCAGCTTAGTTGTATAATTTGAAAAATACGCCGTTTCTCAATGCTTACGGAAGAACAAACGAAATTATTTGCAAGCTCTGTTTTCTCTCTCCCATACTGACTCTTACCACAATTGAAGAAGGTATTTTCAACTCAAACTCTATAATAAAAGATTAGTTGAGAAGAAATTTTTATATTCGTCAGAAGTCCGATAACTTTTTATATAGAAAACGTTAGCTCCTGCCACTCACTCTGGACCAAATAAGCATTGCAGAGCTCCTCCTTTTAAAGAAAAATTCAACTACTTTAGCTCCTTTTCATGAAAAGTCGCTTCAGTTGTGTCTGACCCTTTGCAACCCAATGGACTATGTAGCCCCTCAGGCTGCTTGGTCCGTGGGATTCTCCAGACAAGAACACTGGAGTGGTGTGCCATGGCCACCAGTTCTTTACCGCTAGTGCCGCCTGGGAAGCCCCTAAGTTCATCTCCCTTAAAGTTGGCTAATGCTGGTGACGAATCAATGCTTTTCTGACTCCCTGTTCCACTCCTAAAAGCAAAAACAGGTGTGCCAACAAGTAGGGAAAATGAGAATATTATTTGATAAGATTTCCCCTGACCTCTGTACAATTTCTTTTACTTTTTTATATTTCAACTTTTACCATAATCAAGATGGCAGCTCTCAAGGTATCCTACAGGAAAATTAATTACTGAGTTCTTTCTGCCTCACCATACAGTGGAATTATAAATTGCTATGTCTATGAGGATCTTCATTTTCAAGATGGAGAAACTGATACTGAGGAGAGTGAAATCAGCTCTCTATAGTACTAGGTTTTTTATGGTGATTTCTCCCTTGTGTCAGCAAGAAAAGGACACAAGTTTGAAGTTAAATGAGCCAAGATTTGAATTCTATCTTGTTAAATTATATTTGACAATGTAGTTGACTGATCGAGCCTACCTTTTACTAATTATAAAATGGAGATGCTAGCTACTTACTGTTTTATTTAAATTTATACATTAATATTTGAATTGCTTAAATATGACTTTATTATCTATTTACTATATCAAAATTTGACTTTATTCTAAAGCTCCCAATCTCCACAGAATGGAAAAATTATTTTCTGATTTTAACAAAACTAGAGTTAACCCAGTGATCTTTTAAATCAAATTCTCATCTCAGTCCCTTTCTAACACTTAGACACTTTGGGACACATATCCAGTCTTTGGATGTTTCTTTCCTCTCCTCTTCATAATTATTAAGTCCAAATTTGACCTGCAATGCAGGAGACCCCAGTTCAATTCATGGGTTGGGAAAATCCCCTGGAAAAGGGAACGGCTACCCACTTTAGTATTCTTGGGCTTCCCTGTGGCTCAGCTGATGAAGAATCTGCCTACAATGCAGGAGACCTGGGTTCAATCCTTGGATTGGAAAGATCCCCTGGAGAAGGGAAAGGCAACCCACTCCACTATTCTGGCCTGGAGAATTACATGGACTGTATAGTCCATGGGGTCTCAAAGAGTTGGACATGACTGAGCAACTTTCGCTTCACTGGAGGAGGTTCCTATGTTGCACTGTCTTGGCACCAAGAAAGGGTTAAAAAATGCCCCTGGGCATTGGCTGGTGATATCTCATGCCCATAATCTGGCCATGAGCCCACGATCTCACTGGGCATCCTCAGCTGATACCCATTGAAGTTGGTCTTTTGGGCCCTGTGCCAACATCTATCACAAAAGACAACCAACTTAGTCATTGACTCCAGATGAGAGTTTGCCTCCTTTTTCAGCAACTTTTTAAATATTTTAAAAACATATTTATTTATATTTATTTGTCTGTTTCAGTTCTTAGTTGCAGCATACAGGGTCTTTTAGTTATGGTATGTGGGATAAGTTCCCTGACTAAGGATCAAGCCCAGGCCCTCTGCATTGGGAGCACAGAATCTTAGCCCACTGGACGACAAGGGAAGTCCCTTTTCAGCATCTTTATCTCAAACTCAAGCTTTAGTCACCCAGTTACCTCTGCGCTTCCCTACATACTCCTTAGGTGCTCAGGAACTATCAGCTGCTTTCCATGAAACTCCCTTGAATCTTCTCTTGAGCCCACTTGCCTGGAAATCTTCCTGGAGTATGCCTACCTGACAAAGCCTACATTCTGCTGGCTTCTGGAGCACTCATATTCCAAAAAAGAACGTGGAGCACAGCCTTCTCTGCTTTCAGATTCTCACCTCACACTGTCTGAGGTTTGTATTGCTTCACCTTTCTCCATCCTGGGCAGGCCCCAGGAATGAGAGATGCTGGTCCCCAGAGATCTTGCGCAGCATCTCCACTTTGAGTTTAGTCTTCTTAAATTCTCAACCTCGTGAAGTGGGAGAGGAGACTTCCTTTGTGCTAGGCCTCATTTTTTTCTGCTCTCTGACTTATACCATCTCCAAGGATTTTTGCTTTCTTTAGGTCCTCTCACATTTATAGAAACAAGAAGTCCAATGTCAGCATCCCCAGGATGAAATCAAGGTGCTGGCAGGGCCACTCTCACAGCTGTGCCTGAGGGAATCCATCCTTTGCTTCTTCCATGTTCTGAAATCACATTCCTTGCCTCAGATGCCTTCCTCCACATTCAAAGCCAGCTTCAAATTGCTCTCTGCTCCCATCATCACATCTCCCTTTGCCTTCTGAATGTGTCCAGTCTTCCTCAGCCTCTCTCCTAGCAGGACACTTACAGCACTTAGGATCCACCCAAATAACGCAGGATAATCTCCTCATCTCAAGAGCTTTAACTAATCACATCTGTAAAATCTTTGCCACAGAAGGTTAAGATGCACATGTTTCATGGATTAGAATCTGGTATTGCTGCGGGGGGTGGGGGGGGTCACCATTCATCTTATGACAGGTGCCAGTGTAATTTAATGGAAATTTTCAATAAAATTATACTGGAACAACTGAATATCTGTATGGAAAAATGACTTATCTCTGTCTCCCACTATAGGCAAAAATTAATTTGAAATGAATCACAGTCTTAAATATAAAAGCTAAAACTGTAAAGCTTCTAGGATAGGTATTTTCCTGAATTTGATGGTCTTTGAAGCAGGTGGTATATTGCCTAATATAGTTATATTAAAGATGATCAGTCTAAGTATCTCACTCACTCATTTAAAGAGTTAAAGATGTTTTATATCCCTCCCTATTACAATGGGAATGCACATTAATTTATAAAATGCATATACTAGAATAGGGCAACCTTATAATAACCAAATAAGCAAGAACGTGAAGCAAAAAAAATAGGGAAAAATTAAATTCAGCAAGGAAATAGGTTAGTGATAAACTGCATGTTAGGAGTCTTGGTTTAAGTTGCTCAAATTTTGACCTTTTAATCTACTAATATCAGTGCAAAGAAGGCAAAATACACATAGAGTCCGTAAAATAAAATCATGTTTGTTACCCCAAAATATGATTTTTCTGATACTGAAATAAGAAGAAAAATCTGCCTGAGTTTTCATGAGAGAAAACTGGACAGTCATGAAAATAAACAGCAGCCTTTCAATTGGTTTAATAAGGAGCTTCCTGGATGACATCCCAGCATGCACCTCGGTATGGGCAGATGGACTAAACCCAAGAACTGCTCTGTCAGCTCAGCTACAAAGGCCCCATAGGCTGTCGTGACCGGGTTTGACCCCAGATGAATAGGTGCTATGCAAAAGAAAAGAAAGTGGGAATATGTCTTTAAATAAGTTTGAGAGACACTGGACTAAACATGTGAAACATTGCTGTAGGACTTTTCAAAGGCTTTAACTTATTAATATATATTGTGAATTTCCCCAAGAAAAGACATTCTTTTCCATACTATTAACTATTTTGCCAAGAATTAATTTCCCAACTATGCTTCTCAAGCTAAACTTGTGGAGAATACTTTACTTTGGAGTATCTGTAGGGGTGAGATTTTATCAAAGACATTTTGGTTACAGGTAGTCCAGAGAAATAATGTATCTGTTTAAGTGCTGAGACTTATGTCAAGCTGAAGATTCTGTGTCATGAAGAACATGTGGAGGTGGACATATGAGTGAGGGCTGGAGCAACCTCATTTCTGACACTCTCTGGGGAGGGTACCTTGGCCTGTGCTCCACACCAGAGGACATGACATTTTTCTGGTGAATGGGCCAAAGAGTTGAGGCTCATCCTTTGAAACTTGTCATTCCTAGATATGTCTATATGAAGAAACACTGGTGTAGTGTTTGGCCAAATGTTCATAAGTCTGAAACAGTTATTTTTCCCCAGTGGCATAGAAAAAGGTTGAAGAAACAAAGATTTTGACTTGGTTAGGAATAAAAACAATTTTAAATCAGTACTTAACAACAACAACAACTGAAAAAAATAGAAGAGCTTAAAAAATACAAAATCTTCAAAACAAACACACAATGACAGAATAAAAAATTAATTTCTGTGAAAGTGAAAACAACTAATTCTGAATATGCAAAATAAATTCACAGAGTCCCAAAGCTCCACGCCCTGAAGCTTTTTGCTTAGAGAACAAAATACTTCTCACTTTCCTAACCCAGCTGTCTCTTAAGGCATGGATGAGAGCTGCTAACTCTGGGATCTTGAGTGCCTGCTGGGCAGGGGGTTGGGGCACGGAGGGGAGGGTGTGTGTGTGCCAGGCATCATTCCAAAGTCAGCCTCCCTATCAGATAGCAGAATCCACTTGTTCCCAATTTGGATGCACAGAAACATCCAATAGGAGAGGAGAGCACACATTAAAATAACTGTTGGGGACTTCACTGCTGGACATTTTTTTTTTTTAAAGATCAGTCTTCTTTTTTTTTTAAATGTTAATTCTGGCCATTTTTATTATTTATTTACTTATTTAGGCCACGCTTCATGGCAAGCAGAATGCAGGGCCTTAGTTCCCTGACCAGGAATGGAACTCATGTCCTCCACAGAGGATGTGCAAGATTGAGCCACTGACTGCCAGAGAAGTCCCCTGGACACATTTCCTCTAAATGTTCCAAGAAAGGTCAGTGAGATAATTCAAGGAAGAGAAATCACCTGTGAACATCCTTATCAAACATTTGAACTGCTGTGCTGAATAAGGAATAGTACCTGCCAGATGAATTCTTTGTCTAGGCTAGTCTAGTCTTGCTATGAAATAGCTGAAGGAGAGACAATGCTGGCTTCCTTCCTTGCCCTTAGAGTTCCAGCTATTATGATTTGAGGACACAAAGAAAGATTTTTATGTATTAAAAAATTTAGCTCACTTGTTTAAGTGGTGTCATTGTTGCCATAATTTTAGAAAATTAGGTAAAATAAAAGATGAGATAAAATATTCTAAGTGTAGACTCATTTCTTTTTCCAACTAAGAGTGAAAGAGAAGATATTTTTGGAAATGGTCCCCTGAGAGATGTTAACTAATGTCTGGAAAGGCAACTGAATGGACTAGACTCAAAGAAAAGAGAGCCTAACATCTAGCTACACCAAAGGAGTTTGACAGCCATTAACGTTCTATGGTTTTTCCAGTAGTCACATATGGATGTGAGAATTGGGCTGTGAAGAAGGCTGAGCACCGAAGAATTGATGCTTTTGAACTGTGATGTTGGACAAGACTCTTGAGAGTCCCTTGGACTGCAAGGAGATCCAACCAGTCCATCCTAAAGGAGATCGGTCCTGGGTGTTCTTTGGAAGGAATGATGCTAAAGCTGAAACTCCAGTACTTTGGCCACCTCCTGCGAAGAGTTGACTCATTGGAAAAGGCTCTGATGCTAGGATGGGTTGGGGGCAGGAGGAAAAGGGGACAACAGAGGATGAGATGGCTGGATGGCATCACCAACTCGATGGACGTAAGTTTGAGTGAACTCCGGGAGTTGGTGATGGACAGGGAGGCCTGGCATGCTGCAATTCATGGGGTCTCAAAGAGTCAGACATGACTGAGTGACTGAACTGAACTGAACTGAACTGAACGTTCTGTTAGAGTAGGAAACCACAGATCTGGGTTGTCTGCCATGGAGAAGGGAACAAAAATACCCAAAGTTTAGAAAGATGAGTTAAGGCCAAAATATGAGTAGGGAGAATAGATGAGTAGTCTCTAAATAGAGATTAGGTTTAACATCTATGAGTAAGAAAAGATCTAAAGATGTCCCAGATTCTAGGAGCACAGGCCAGGTGGCATTTTCCAAGATCATAGCCCAAAGAGAATAGACCAGGATTGACAGGAAGGATGGACTAGCTAGAAGGAGTTAGTCCAGAGCCCAACACAAATGGGCATATTCCTATAAGCGATTCCTTGAGAATATGAGGTCTGTGCCTAAGAGAGCCTCTCTTCCTCATTCCTCTTTGGCATCTTGCTTGGAATGACTTCAGAGGCACTGGAGACAGAGAAATGTGTCTCCACAGGCAACTTGAACCCTTCAGCCATAACGCAGCAAGAAATCACAAGGAGAGTTCAAATAAATCTTACAAGTGGCTTTGTTCATTTCACACAACAATGTATGGCTACACTGGCCCTTTATTCATTTTGTGAACTTTTCCACTTCTTTCAATTCTGAGGGCATGATTTTCTAACCATGGTGCTCACTTTGCTCATCAAATCTTCTCTTTGATAGTGTCATATTTTAGCCCCCTGGTCCTTGCACAGTGCCTCTCCTGGTTTGCTTAATGCCCTGTTCTGCAGGGACAAACATCTCCTTCTGTATTCTTACCAGAAGTCTCATGTGGCTCAATCCACCAAGTCTAGCAAATCCTTTCCCCGGGTCAATTGAGTCATCTGTTTGTTTCTTGTATCGACACCCTAGGCATTGAGACAATCAAAGTGCGTTACTCAGCTGGTTGGTGAAACAACAGAATAATGGTTTCTGATCTCAGTTTGTCCCTTAGATGTCTCTGAGACACTTTTTCTTGAGTTCATTTAACAAACAATCGCTGCTCTGTACTGTCCCAATATATGCAAAATATGCTAAGTGCTAAAATATATGGCAAAAGTACTAAATATTTATGCAAGTTTGAAAATTGAAGCATCTCATAAGATTCTTGAAATGATTAAGATGCATTAATTATCTTTTCACCTTTCCTTTTACTGTGAGAATGATGGCATCTTAGAGTCTCTAAGGACACCTTCAAATAAATCTGAATAAAAACAGAGGCTAGTCATCAGAATTCATGCAGAGGAACACCCTAGATCCAGACTGAACTTAAAGAGAGAAGCACTGATATATAATACATTTTTCTCTCTCCTCCCCCTTTACAGCTCTAGAGTCTCCAGAATTCTTTGTACTGGCTAGAATTCTGGCTGTGATAAGTAGCTTTTCCTCTGTAGGCAGTAGCCTGAGCTAGAAAGTCATCCTCCACCCTACTTTAATTTGTTTGAGAAAGTACACACTGATATTTACTGTGTGCCAGCTCCTGTCCTGAAGGTGTAAACATGAATATCACACCTTCAACAAGTCACTGAATCTCTTTTTGAACTTCCATTCAACTGACACTTTATGATTGCTTTTATCATCTTAGTTTTAAAAGGAATCATAAGCTTATATGCAACTTTTATTCTGGCCTTGGAATTGGGTAAGTGTAATTCTTCCTTTAAAAATGTAGGAAAGTCAGAAGGATGGGTAACCCTCTAAATAAGTCCTAACATGAATACAAAGCAAGTGGCTGCTGCTGCTGCTGCTAAGTCATTTCAGTCATGTCTGACTCTGTGAGACCCCATAGACGGCAGCCCACCAGGCTCCCCTGTCCCTGGGATTCTCCAGGCAAAAACACTGGAGTGGGTTGCCATTTCCTTCCCCAGTGCATGAAAGTGAAAAGTGAAAGTGAAGTTGCTCAGTGGTGTCCGACTCCTAGCAACCCCATAGACTGCAGCCTACCAGGCTCCTCTGTCCATGGGATTTTCCAGGCAAGAGTACTGGAGTGGGGTGCCATTGCCTTCTCTGAAATGAAGTGGAAACTTTTATTATACTACTATGTAAGAGGATCTATAGATGAACAGTCAATGTGATGAGGGCATGGATGAAGTTGGGAACTTTGATAAGAAAAGGTCTGGATAGTCACTGTTAGTATGGGAAGAAAAAAGATAATATGAGCACATTGTAAAAATCTAGCCTATTAACTTAATAGATTACTTAACCTATTCTTTCTCAAAGCCTGAATGCTATTTTTCTCAAAGGTCCATGCTTACTTGGACCAATTAAAATTAAAATACAGGGCTCTGGGTAATAGTTATTGAATGATATACTCTAGTTTCCATAATGTATGAGATAGGAGATTAGAAAAGTGAATGAGACTCAGCCTTCCTGTCCAGAAGGATACAAACATGGGTTTTCACATCTTATTTTCAAGGGGTGAATCCCTACTCTGCCGTTATTTAGTCAGTGGATGTTAGACACAATACTTAACCTCACCATTCCTCAACTGATTTGTGTGTAAAATGGAGATAGCTCTGGTATTCACTTCACAGCATTATTTTGAGGATTAAATGAGATTCTGTTGCCTAGTCGCTAAGTCATGTCCAACTCTTTGTGACCCCATAGACTGCAATGCACCAGGTTTCTCTGTCCTTCACTATTTCCTGGAATACATGTAAATATTATTCAGTATAACAACAGTAACAGAGAAAGTGCTCCATAAATTTAAGTCATTATTTTTAGTCTAGGCACTCTACATAACCAACTAAGGGTCATGAGAATGTCAGTCATGGAAAGCAGCAGAAGTTTCTCATCGATTGACAAGTTTACAGAAGATATGAGCAAGATTTTACTTCAGCTGAATCAAATTTGTATTTCAGAAACGGACATCTAAGTCCCAAATCAGGGATCGACCGAAAGAAGAATTTTGTTTCTTTAAGAAACACAGTGATTTCTCTCCTGGCTCTTTTCTCAGCCTTTCTTTCTTCACTCTCTCTCTCTGGTAATCTCATTTAATATCATGACTATTCCCTATCCACAAAGTCAAACTAAATTGAAAAATAGAATTATGACTTCTGTCTTCAGTTTGGAAAAGATGTCCAAAAGTGGTTTTGGCAAAGAACCTGCCCTACTGAACAAACTCAGCAAAAAAAGACTGAGGAACAAATGGTGGGATGGAAAAGAGGTCATCGGTCTTGATCACAGCTGATCACAAATACACATCTGCATAATAGTTGGCTCTAAGTCAAAAAAATTTCTGAGAGTAGGGGAAAGTGAGCAATCCACCTCCAGAACACTTGGCTGTCCACTGCAGAAATCAGCCTTTTTATTAAAGTGGGTGAGCTGTGGGTGAGCGTAGTCAGGGATGACAATGGGCCATGAACAAATCATACAAAAATAGCCCCTTCCTCTATTTATATGAAAGGATCTCCTTCCTCTAATCTTATGATCCAAACTCCAGAGAAAAAGATCAGGAAGTAAGAAGTTGAAAAAAGCATGTAAGAAACATAGCTCCCATTCATTTGTTTTAGTATTTTCATCAACAAAAACTCCTGAATGTCCACCATATTTCAGGCATCGTGAGATTTCCAAATCATGGCTCATGGTAGGGGTAATGTTCAATTATCTGTCAACTCTACTGTCTTCTGGAGGGCACATCTCTCTAATGTTTTCATGTTTTTCTGACTCTTAAAATATACTCTCTCGCATACACATGAGAGCATGGACCACTGGAGACTTAACAGAAGCAAGACAATCAGATGTTCAATCAAACCTTGAAAAATAAAGTCATCAGAGGCTAAGCCCCTATTATGTGCCAAAGGAAAAAAGCATATGTGTAATCGCTGATTCTGCAAAGGCCTCATTTTTCCCATTCTTCTTGTCTGTGAATTTGCGTAAGGTGAGGGGATGTGTCCTTCTCAGACAACAGATGTCTTGGGATGCAGGGGACACAGCCTCTGCTGCTCTCCCTCACCTGGATGTCAGCTCCTCTATGACCCAGTCTCCACTGAAGAATTAAATAGGAAGCAGGAGCCAGGTGGAGACTAGACACAGAAGTCTTTGGTTCTTTGTCCTGACCAAGTTAATTGTTTGCAAGGATGTCAGGATTTCCTGGATTGAGTTGTATTCCCCTGAATTCACATGTGCTGTGTGCTTTGTTGCTCAGTCGTGTCTGACTCTTTGAACTCCATGAGCTGTAGCCCACCAGGCACCTCTGTCCATGGGGGTTCTCCAGGCAAGAATCCTGGAGTGGGTTGCCATGCCCTCCTCCAGGGGATCTTGCCAACCCGAGGATCGAATCCAGGTCTCCCACAATGCAGACAAATTCTTTACTGTCTGAGCCACCAGTGAAGCCCTTGAGGTCCTAACCTACAGTATCTCAGAAGTGCCCTTATTTGGATTTAGGCTCTTTATGGAGGATAATCAAACTAACATAAAGTCATGAGGGTTGGTTCTATTCCAATATGACTGGCATTCTTATTAAAAGGGGAAATTTGGAGACAGATACCCACACACACAGGGAGGACACTAAGTGAAGAGGAAGGCAATGATGTAGAAACTGATGCAAACGAATGCCAAACATGGTGAGCAAGCCACCAAAAACTTCAGAAGAGGCATAAAACAGATTCTTCTGCATGGCTCTTAGAAGGAACCAACTCTGCTGACATCTTGCTCTTGGACTCCTAGTTTCTGGAACTGTGAGACAACACATTGCTGTTGTTTAAGCCACTTGGTTATGTTATCTTATCATGGCAGCAAACGAAGATGTAAGGCTAATGCTTTATACTGTTCAAAGTACTGAATTGTGTCCAGGTTCATATGCAACCTCCTAAGAAATGTAAATGCTTCTTGAAAGCTTTTCAAGTTTGTGTGTTAAAAGCCTTGAGAAAGAAAAGAAAAAAAGAGAGCAAATATTATTTCTTCAGAATGATTCTCCCCAAATGAAGACAGTGTGCTGTTTAAAAAGCTCTTCTCTTTGGAAAAGTGCACCCTACGTTCTCATTTGTTTCCAGCAGAGACAAGAATGACTCTCTCTTATTTCCATGTCAGATAATCACATATCAACGATCTAACCTAGAAAGTGGTGAATAACATAAATGAGTGTATGTGCTGCTTGTCAGTTTACACTACCTCATTTTGTCCCAGGAGCAGGGCACTAATGAATGAAAAGCCCAGATCAGACCAAAGATGGACAAGTTTCAGATCATGAGTATTTACTATGAAATCATGATTATGATCACTCTATGTAAAGTGAAAGCTATTTAAACAAGTCGCCTTTGTTTCCTTGCTCTAGGCTTATAACCACTAAAATATGGAACACCAAACCAAAGAATAGTGAGGTATTGTGAGTTAGAATTCAGGAGAAAAGATTCTAACCTAGGTTTAGCAGGGCCAGCAACATAATTTTCAAGGCCCGATGCAAGATGTGAAGGAATAATAAACACACACATCCCAAGGTGCTCAATTTTCCTCACTCTGTCTGTATAGAAAGACCTAGTCTCAAGCATTTTAGAGACATGCTACACTGAAGCCAAAGGCCAATACTAGCCTAATAATATTGTTTTGATGATCTATGAAATTAATACAAATGTACAGCTAAGACCTTAAATTTAGAAGATTTCACATCATAATAGGAAATTTCAGCTTTTTTTCCAATCTAAAAAAAATAGAGCTACTTATCCAAGGTGCTCTCACGTTTGTCACTGCTCTATAAGGCTAATTTGGCTAATGAACGCCACCTGCTGAGTCCCCACCTCAGTCATCCAGAGAGAAATAAAGTAGATATGATCTTGGTGACTAGCAGTTTCCTCATGCTACAAGGCTACTGAGCTTTTTTTTTTTTTGGCTTTTCTCTCAGGGCCAGAGTTCTAATGAGCACCATCAAATCAGGCCCTGCCCAATGACATGAATAAGTGTGAGTCTTCTCTTACCAAAGCCCATTCATAGAAAGGAGAAAGTCATGAAGAAAACCCAGGTCATTTGTAGAGATGTGGACAGACATAGAGTCGGTCAAATAGAGTGAAGTAAGTCCGAAAGAGAAAAAATTGTCTATTAACGGATATATGTGGACTCTAGAAAAATGGTACAGATGAACCTATTTCCAGAGCAAGAATAGAGATGCAGATGTAGAGAAGAGACACGCAGACATAGGGAGGGAAGGAGGAAGGGGATGGATTGGGAGATTAGGGTTGATATACACATTACCATGTGTAAGATAGAGAGCTAGGAGAACCTGCTACAAAGCACAGGGAGCTCAACTCTGCTCTGCACTGACCTGGGCTGGGGGTGGGGGATGTGGCCGGGGAGGGAGATTTTCCCCTCATAGCAACATTGTAAGCCAGTGAGCTCAGTTCAGTTCTTTCACTCAGTCATGTCTAACTCTTTGCGACCCCATGAACCCACAGCACACCAGGCCTCCTTATCCATCACTAACTCCCAGAGTTCACTCAGACTCACGTCCATCGAGTCAGTGATGCCATCCAGCCGTCTCATCCTCGGTCGTCCCCTTCTCCTCCTGCCCTCAATGCCTCCCAGCATCAGAGTCTTTTCCAATGAGTCAACTCTTCGCATGAGGTGGCCAAAGTACTGGAGTTTCAGCTTTAGCATCATTCCCTCCAAAGAAATCCCAGGGCAGATCTCCTTCAGAACGGACTGGCTGGATCTCCTTGCAGTCCAAGGGACTCTCAAGAGTTTTCACCAACACCACAGTTCAAAAGCATCAATTCTTTGGTGCTCAGCCTTCTTCACAGTCCAACTCTCACATCCATACATGACCACAGGAAAAACCATAGCCTTGACTAGACAGACCTTTGTTGGCAAAGTAATGTCTCTGCTTTTGAATATGCTATCTAGGTTGGTCATAACTTTTCTTCCAAGGAATAAGTGTCTTTTAATTTCATGGCTGCAGTCACCATCTGCAGTGATTTTGGAGCCCCCAAAAATAAAGTCTGACACTGTTTCCACCATTTCCCCATCTATTTCCCATGAAGTGATGAGCTACTGCTCTAAAACAGCTTCATTTCTTAAAACTCTCGCCAGAGTTTTGTAATGCTCTACCCATAGTCAGGTCAAGCTCTACCTGAGTGTATAGATAAGTAGATAGATAGATACAAAGATAGATAGAATGAGAAAAAGAGTGAGGTCATATTTATGCCTGAGTATTAATTTTTCCAAATATGTACTGGAATCAGAAAGATTATTATCAATAAAAATACAGTTTTCTTTTGATAGTAGCAATCTGTATATTCTACAGCACAAGACTCTACATTATTCTCTAATAAGATGTTAATAATCAGACCAAACAAAGCAAAATGTTTCAAAACATGCTTTCCAGTGGACAAGAAAACCAGTATTAGTCCTAAGAACATGCTTATGCCAAATCCCTCATCTTGAGGATTTTACCATTCTCCTTGGAAACCACTTTAAAATTCTGTCTTTTTCAAGCTACACTAGTAAGAAGCAGTAATTGCATCTCCATATAAAATTAAATTTACATGGAAAAAGTAATTTGAAAGCTAACATAGAGTCTGATCTTTACAAATATTATTCCAAAGCTCATGCCAGCCTATGGGCACTTACACAATTTCATGCTTCACACTTCGTTTCTTCTTAAATAAAATAATCAAAAACTTCATTAAGTTTTTTCTTGACTATTAGCTTAAAAGTTCTCACTTAATGAGACCATCTACTGATGCCATCTTATTTATTCTAGGGGTGCCACTGAGGTTAAATATCTGTCACAAGCAAATTCAACACTTGCTATGGTCTGCATAAAATTTTTACTTGCTGACTTGTTTGTGTGAATAGTTGGAGTACTCTGGTGCTCTCAGGAGAGTAATTCTTTTAACTTTCTTCCAAAGTCTGGAGACTCTTACTTAGCCCCAGGGCTGTAAGGACAAACTCTTTTAGATAGAGCATTCAAACTCTGCCTGCTTCCTTGCTGGGAGCCAGTCTTAAGAAAGAGTAGGAATACTTTCACCTCGTCAGCTTTTTCCCATCCAGCTTGTCCTAACATAGAGAGTGCGTAGGGTCTGATAAATCTCCATCATTGCATATCAGATCCATACATCTCAAATGTTTAAGATTATAAATCACCTGCAATAAGCCCTTTAGTAATCTGTGTGAGAAATCCTTTCCACATCACCTAATCATATAGGGTTTTATTACTGGGTTACTTTAAAATCTAAGCGTATCACTTGTTTTCTTTATTTCCTTTATTGTCCCTTTGACTCTGCCAGCCAGCCAGAGAGAGACACACACACAGTAACATAAGAAGAGGAAGTTTCCTCTTTGTTGGGCTTCGTGGCTGTGTGACCGGGTCAATGGCATCTCTGAGCTTCAGTTTCCTCAATAGGACGGGTGTGAGATGAGATACTGTACCCACAGAGTACAAAGCAGGTATCACTGAAGTGGTTGTTATTAATTACTAGTATTATTACTCTTTGTCCATTTTACTGTCAATACATCATTTGTATAAAGTTGCTTGTATAAAATTTCTGGAAGAATTTGAAACTGTTTCTGAGCTAATGTGGGTACGAGACATAAAGATAGATGATGGATAGATAGATAATAGATAGATAGATAGGATCTTATTTAATCTTTCTGTTAAGCCCACACAATATTCTGCTCATTACATAAATGAAGAAACCACAGTTGGATAATTTAAGGAAACATATTCCCTGATTAAAAAGCTACTAATTCCAGAGATTTGACTTGTGACTAAGACTGTATTCTATGTTAACACACATGCTAGTTAATTTAATTCCTGTTTCTCAAATGATTTATAAGCATGTGTCCAGTAACTTCAAAATGTTTGTCAAAGAAGATCATTAGTAACAGTAGCACATTTCTTCATTTCCAAGGAAAATGATACAGGGTAATAAGCAGCCCCTTTAATTGGATTCACAACCATACTTTGATTATGACATAGTATAAGAAAAGGGTGGAAGAGGAAGAAGTGATCAGTGGAGAATAAGTTTCATCCATTTTAACTGGTTAAGCAGTATAAAATTCTGAGCAAATCCTATTTCAACAATGAGAAGTCTTTTCTGTTTTCCTCAGGAAGTCCAAAGAATTATAGAATTCTTTTAAAAGCTGGAAGACCTTAGAGACTGAGGTCAAGAAAAGTGCAAGATGTTCCAAAGAACGCTGTCTGGGCAAGCCATTTCAAAATATGACATGGGTTATTGTCTTTTCAAAACAGCACTACTGGGAGCCTATAATTATATTTTATATATGGCATGTCTCATTTTATTGATATCTCCCAGGAGTTCTGTTTTGTAACCAAGTGGTTCCTGCCCCCTCACCTTTGAGTAATGACAGAGACTTGGTAGTTCTGACTTGTGCATCTAAACTGCTTATATGTATACCTTACATGTACCTGCAGCAAATTGGAAAGCATGTGGTTGTTCTTCATTTTTGTTGCTGTTCATGTCCCACTCTTTGCAACCCTGTAAATGGCAGTACATCATGCTTCCCTATCCTTCACTATTTCCTGGAACTTGCTCAGACTCACAGAATACAGTCCTCTCTTGGTCTCCAACTAGCTTTGATTCCTGTATCCTTCGCAGGTACCAAAATCTGCAGATGTTCAAGTCCGTGATATAAAAGGGTGTAATACAGTTGGCCCTGTGTATCCATGGTTACCTGAAGACCTTCAAACCATGGTTGAGGTTGATTGAATCATGGATGTGAACTCCATAGATACCAAGGGCCAACTGTGTACAGAAACGGTTTGACTTTGGAAGATAAAGAACACTGGTCCTACGAGATTGCAAAATATAGCACCGATTTCACACTTGATTTTTAGGTATTTTCCCAGGAAATGATCCTGCCACAAAAGGCCTCTGTACTTGTTTGGTGAGAGAGAAATCACAGCCTGAGAAGAGGGGCAAAGCACTGGACTGGAAGAAACCTTCACAGCTCTGCAGTCAGTGTTGGCAGTGATTTATTTAACAAGCATGTACTGAGCACCTCCTGATTGCTCAAAGTTGATAGTCTTTTCCATACATCAAGACTACCATGCAAAGTAGGAGTGAAATTTGCAAGTGGTTCCAGATTTTCAAGGACACGTGATTTCCTTTCAGAACCTTATCTTGTAAATAATACATTTGGTCACATTGCTAGGAAACTCCCTTGTGGTAGCTAAGAATTAGACTATAAAAATGCCTAGAAAAGCTTTGTATTCAGAACATTTGTGCCCTGGGATATCTGAAGTTCTCGAGGTATCCCTATCTCTTCTGGTCCTTTGACCACTATAATATACTTCCTATTTTCTTTAAAAGTGTAATGGATTTTGCTATAAGAATTGTAAAAAGTGCTGATTGGATTTATTTCATTTTTCATCAATCTCTTGGGAAGGCTGGACTGAGAAGAAAATGTATGCCAGTAAATTTTCATCATGTGGATGTACAGTCAATCTGAAATGAAAGGAAACTTACCATTGTGGTTGAACTATCTATAGAAATCCACAGATGTGCCTTACAAAGCTGTGTATCAGGATCTTTTGATGATGTATATCAAGGAAAAAATTTTTAAGACATGAAAATTATCACAATCCTACCAAGAACCTAGAAAAATAAAAACTAAGCCATATACACTGAAATGTCCTTTTTTTCCCCACTTACAGATATCAAGCTTTAGTCACAGTAGTTTTATATCAGTCCATCCACACTTAGTCTTATTTTGATTACTAGTGTATTTATAATTTAGAGCAAAATTATTGGACTCCACTTTAAGTCACAATAGAATAACTGGAACCAGACTTTTCTTCTCGCTGTATACAGACAGATAATAGAGGTAGAAAGTGAGAAAGTAAACACTGCTCTCACTTAATAGAAAATTCCAGATAATCAATAATTAAACTATGAGCCTCCTTGGAAGAAAAGCAATGACAAACCTAGACAGCATATTAAAAAGCAGAGACTTGACTTTGCCTACAAAAGTCTGTATAGTCAAAGCTATGGTTTTTCCAGTAGTCATGTTGGACAGTAAAAAAATCTGAGCACTGAAGAATTGATTCATTTGACCTGTCAATCCTAAAGGAAATCAGTCCTGAATATTCATTGGAAGGACTGATGCTGAAGCTGAAGCTCCAACCCTTTAGCCACCTGATGCAAAGAGCCAACTCACTAGAAAACACCCTCACGCTCAGAAAGATTGAAGGCAGAAGGAGAAAGTGACAACAGAGGATGAGATGGTTGGGTGACATCAACGACTCAATGGACATGAGTTTGAGCAAACTCCAGGAGATGGTGAAAAACAGGGAAGCTTGGCTTGCTGTGGTCCATGGGGTTGCAAAGAGTCAGACACAACAGAGTAACTGAACACAACAAAGAAATCGATGCAATCATACTTTTCTTGAAGTTATCACAGAACTGAGGTCATAGATTTACCAGTTAACCTAAAACCTGGGAAAGACAGTCACCATAAGTAGAGATGGATGCAAGCACTGCTTCCTTGTAACACAGCACAAAAGGAAGAGATGCTATAAACTGTACAAACTGCTAAAAAGAATTCAAATATAGTATTGTTAAAAGCCAGTTCTATCCAAACTCTTCCAGAAAGTAAAACAGTAAAGCTCCCCAACTCATTTTATGAGGCTAGCATTACCCACATACTAAAACCAGATCAAGACAGTTTACAAAAAGTAAACTACAGACCAATATCCTAATGAATACAGACCCACAAATCCTCCACAAAATATTAGCTAATCAAGTCTAAAAATGTATTTTAAAATATGCCACAATTGCATGGGAATGTTAGGTTGGTTCAACATTCAAAAATCAATGTTATTCACCCTATCAACATACTGAAAAAATATAAAGCATTTGCTTGCTTACTTAGAAGCAGAAAATGCCTTTGTCATAATTGAACATTTATTCCAGATCAAAAACGAATTCCCAGCAAACTAAGAATAGAAGAGAATTTTAACTTGAAGAGAAAGCATCTATGAAAAAACTACATATACCATCATACTTAATGATGAAAAATTGGTTACTTTGCTCCCAGGATCAGAAATAAGATATAGAAAGAAGTGTACTGTTTACGGCTTCTACTTAATATCTTTCTAGGGGTGATCGCCAGTGCAAAAGGTCAAGAGCCAGAAATAAAAGATACAGAGATTGCAAATAAAATATTTTTACTCATCAAACAAAGAAATGATCTATGTAAAAAATTCCAAAGATTCTGAAAAAATTTCCTAGACCTAGTAGAGAGTTTAGCAAAGTCTCAGGTTATAAAACCACTATTCACAAATCAAATATATTCCTAGATATTAGCCATGAACACTTGGAAGTCAAAATTTAAAACACAATATATAACAGCAATTAAAACCATTAAATACATAAATATAAAGCTTAAAATTATGTGCAAGAGCTGTAAGCTAGGAATTGCAAATACAGATTACAGAAATGAAAGGCCTAAATAAATGGAGAACTGTATCATGTTCACACATCATATGACTTGATATTTAGATGTCAGTTCTCTCCACACTCTTACAGATTCAAAAACAGTGTCAATCAAAATCCCAATGGTCTTTTTTTTTTTTTTGATACAAATTGTCAGGTTAATTTGAAATTTTATATGGAGTTGCAAATTAACTTGATATAAAAAGCAATTTTGAAAAACTAAGATTTAGCTTATAGAGTATACATTACTAGACTTTGACTCACTAAAAAGTTACATGAATCAAGATAATATATCATAAGAATAGGCATATAGTTCAAAGGAAGTCTATAAATAGACCCACATATATGTCAAATGATTGTTGACACAGGTGCCAAAAAAATTCAATGGATGGAAAGATTGTAGTTTCAACATATAGTGCTGAAATTTATAAGGCAAAAATTAACTTTTACTTAATACCATATGCAAATGTTATTGCTAAGACATTTGTGGCAAAGACAACATCTAAACTTTTGACTGTGTGGATCACAATAAACTGTGGAAAATTCTGAAAGAGATGGGCATACCAGACCACTTGACCTGCCTCTTGAGAAACCTGTATGCAGGTCAAGAAGCAACAGTTAGTACTGGACATGGAACAACAGACTGGTTCCAAATAGGAAAAGGAGTACGTCAAGGCTGTCACCCTGCTTATTTAACTTATATACAGAGTACATCATGAGAAATGCTGGGCTGGAGGGAGCACAAACTGGAATCAAGATTGCCAGGACAAATATCAATAACTTCAGATATGTTACCACCCTTATGGAACAAAGTGAAGAAGAACTAAAGAGCCTCTTGATGAAAGTGAAAATGGGGAGTGAAAAAGTTGGCTTAAAGCTCAATATTGAGAAAACGAAGATCATGGCATCCAGTCCCATCACTTCATGGCAGATAGATGGGGAAACAGTGGAGACAGTGGCTGACTTTATTTTTTGGGCTCCAAAATCACTGCAGATGGTGATTGCAGCAATGAAATTAAAAGACACGTACTCCTTGGAAGGAAAGTTAAGACCAACCTAGACAGCATATTGAAAAGCAGAGACATTACTTTGCCAACAAAGGTCTGTCTAGTCAAGTCTATGGTTTTTCCAGTAGTCATGTATGGATGTGACAGTTGGACTGTGAAGAAGGCTGAGCGCCGAAGAATTGATGCTTTTGAACTGTGATGTTGGAGAAGCCTCTTGAGAGTCCCTTGGACTCCAAGGAGATCCAACCAGTCCATCCTAAAGGAGATCAGTCCTGTGTGCTCACTGGAAGGATTGATGCTAAAGCTAAAACTCCAATACTTTGGCCACCTCATGTGAAGAGCTGACTCATTGGAAAAGATCCTGATGCTGGGAAAGATTGAGGGCAGGAGGAGAAGGAGACAACAGAGGATAAGATGGCTGGATGGCATCACGGGCTCAATGCACATAAGTTTGGGTGGACTCCAGGAGTTGGTGATGGACAGGGAGGCCTGGCGTGCTGCAATTCATGGGGTAGCAAAGAGTCAGACACGACTGAGTGACTGAACTGAACTGAAACACTAAAACTATAAAACTTCTCAATGAAAATACAGGTGAAAAATATTTTCAATACTGGTGAGGCAAACATTTCTTAGACAATACCCAAAAAGTAGTAAACTTGAAGAAAAAATATAAAAATTTGAATTCATTAAACTGAAAAATTTTGCTCTTTTAAAGGTATCATTAAGAAAATATCCATGTAAATAATGAACTAGTATCCAATGTTTATAATATATATACAAATGCAGAGGATCCATACACCAAATATATAAAGAAATCTTAAAATGCAGTAGTAAGAAGAAACACAATCCAATTTTTAAAATTTAGCAACATAGTTATACAGCTCATGAAAAACATAAATGAATGACCATTAAGCAAGTGAAAAAATAATCTACTTCATTGTCAGTTCACTAAATTAAAATGAGATATCAGTTTATATCTCCTAGCATGCTAAAATGTTTTAAAGCATTAACTCCAAACATTGATAAGAGTACAGAACAATTGGAATTCTCATATAATTCTTGTGGAAGTTAAAAGAAATTGCAAATCTCTTAGAAAAGCTGTTTGGCCATTTCTTATTGTCAAAATGTGCAAGAAAAATTTACAAAAAGACTTGTACAAGAATGTTCCTAGAAGCCTTATTTTTAAAAGCCAAATATGGAAACAAACCAAAAGTACATCAACAAGAGAACGGTTAGAAATTTGTATGTATTTATACAATGGAATTATTACTCAGAAATAAAAAGGAGAAGACCACTAACACACAAGAATGTGGATGAATCTCAAAAGCACACTGAATAAGAGAAGACAGACACAAAAGAATATCTTTTGTATGATTTCATTCATATGTGGCTCTAGAGCAGAAAGTTCAGTTCAGTTCAGTCGCGCAGTCATGTCCGACTCTTTGCGACCCCATGAATCTCAGCACGCCAGGCCTCCCTGTCCATCACCAACTCCTGGAGTTCACTCAGACTCACGTCCATTGAGTCCGTGATGCCATCCAGCCATCTCATCCTCGGTCGTCCCCTTCTCTGCCTGCCCCCAATCCCTCCCAGCATCAGGGTCTTTTCCAATGAGTCAACTCTTCGCATAAGGTGGCCAAAGTACTGGAGCTTCAGTTTTAGCATCATTCCTTCCAAAGAAATCCCAGGGTTGATCTAGAGCAGAAAAGCAATCATCTATTATTGAAGAGGGCTTCTCAGATGGTGCTAGCAGTAAAAATTCCACCTGCAATGCAGGAGACGTAAGAGACGCAGTTTCAATCCCTGAGTCGGGAAGGTTCCCTGGAGAAGGTCATGGCAACCCACTCCAGTATTCTTGCCTGGAGAATCCCACAGACTGGTGGGCTTAGTCCATAGGGTCACAAAGAGTTGGGTGTCACTGAAGCGACTTCCCATAGCATAGCATTATTGCAGAAAGAAGGCAGGCAGTTTCCTTGGGGCAGGATGGAAGGAGGACCTGCAGAGCCTCCAAGAGAGGACAGTGGTATGCCAAGGGCAGGCAGTGGACATGGTCTACCCTGATTACTGGCAAGAAAGTGGATATATTGTCTGCAGAGATTTAAAAACAGGAATAAAATGTACCCAAAAAATTGTTGGATTTTTTTTTAATCATTATGTATTGGCTATTCTAAACACCATCAGTTTCCACCAAGCTTTTGTCACCATCCTCCTCCTCTCTTGGTAAGCCAGTGTATGATGAAAATGTTGACTAGGGGATGAATATATACATTTATCAAAACTCATCACACTGTACACTTAAAATTGATGTATTTTGCTCTAGGTAAATTAAACCTGAAGCCAGTTTCTTTTTTTTATTGGAGTTTAGTTGCTTCACAATGTTGTGTTAGTTTCTTCTGTACCCCTAAGTGAATCTGCCACACAAACACGTACATCCCCTGTTTGTCACCACAGAGCATTGAGTCGAGTTCCCTGTGCTATACAGTAGGTGCATGTTAGTTACCTAGGGATGGGATGAATTGGGAGACTGGAACTGAAGACAGCTGATTTTAAAAGTTAAAAATAAAATCAGTGAGCATCTCTTATATACAATATCTTGTTCCTGGAATCATGTGGAGATTAATAAAATGTTTCTAGTGTCAAGGAAGCCATTCTTTATTGGAGGAGGATGGTGTACTCAGGGGACTATCAGAATGTGATAAAAAGTGCAGTAGAGATACTAATAAAATGCTTGCCGAGCCACAGCAGGGGTTATCATCTGGGCATATCCAAAGCACTTGCACGGAGAAGGCAAGAAGGCTGTGTCCATAGTATAAATAAAAACTAACTGGCCTCTGTGGTGGTTACATCTATCCCCAAGACCTCAGTGAGAAGCGGTGTCACTGCAGAGTACTCAATGACACTTTTAATTTATCTCCGTGATGTGAGAGCAGAGGCAGTGAGCAACTGCAGACAGAAAGAGTACAGTACCAGTGTGCTAAGATGGTTGTTTCACTGTGGCTAAAATTTTGATGTAGGTCAACATACCATCTGCTACATGAAAATAAAACAAGTTTATAAATCACTGCACAAGTGGGCTAAACTGGTTCAATGGTAAAAATCCACCTGCCAATGCAGGAGACATGGGTTCAATTCCTGGGTCCAGAAGATACCCTAGAGAAGGGCATGGCGACCCACTCCAGTATTCTTTCCTAGGAAATTCCATGGAGAGCGAAACCTGGCAGGCTACAGTCCAGAGGGTCACAAAAGAGTCTGACATGACCAAATGACTAAACAACAACAAGGAGTTTGGGAGAGAAGAGATAAAGCATGAAGATCTCCCGAGTGGGTGATGTTGTCCTACCTCCAATCTAGTAATTCACAGTGAAAACTATAACTGCCAAGAGAACCAGAATTCCAAAAGCCATTCTTGATCTACAAAGATGTTGCCTGGGGTCTATGAGATTCTCAGAGCAAGGGAATAATTGGTGAATTTCACAGTATCATCAAGGGAAGTGAAGGTGCATTGTCCCAAACTCTAATGTGACTTCTACTTAGTGACTAAAGAACAAGCTGTGATCCATAGAGGGAAAGATTGTTTTTGGAGAAAGGAATATATCCTGAAGGGGGTGCTACTTGAACTGTAAAAATGAAATGGGTAGATTTTCTAGAAGTTCAGCAGCAGAGGGTAGATGAGACTGGGATAGAGTGAGACATCTCAGGAAACAGTGACATTGCAAGCGATGCAAAGGGAAGGAAGGATTAGGTGAGATTCAGAAAGTTAGGGAAATCATTTGACTTAGCTTCATTATCTACATTACTCGAGTTTTCTCTTTGCTGTGATAAAACAAAGAAATGATAACTATGCCACAACATTTGAGCCCATGCTCTAGAGCCCACGAGCCACAGCTACTGAGTCCACAGGCTGCAACTGCTAAAACCCAAGCAGCCAGAGCCTATGCTCTGCAGCAAGAGATGCCACCACAGTGAGAAGCCTGCACACAGCAACGAAGAGAAGCCCCCAGTCTCCACAACTAGAGAGAGCCCCTGCGCAGCAACAGAGATCCAGTGCAATCAAACTAAATAAGTAATAAATATTACTTATTTAGAAAAAATTTTGCTGAAACATAAGGAACAGAACATATAAGAGAGAGGGGAAAGACAGGAATGAAAAAGGAATTTGTAGACAAATTATTAAGAACTGAAAGTCAACTCTACAAAGCTACACAACCACTTGTATTTACAGTTTCAAGTGAGGTATCAGAGGCTATAATAAGTGTGTATATGCTTGTATGTATACACCAACCCTGACTTACATTTGATATTATTCTGTGTTTGTTTTTCCATTATACATTCTGTGGCAAGTTACTGCTGCCTGTGGTAGAGTGTGAAATCATCAAGAAGTTAGCACACACCATGTATACAATTTCCTTCTATCTGAGTCTAGGAAGTCAGCCTGATAACCATCACAGTTTTCCTCCATTCATCCAACTCTAAATGGATGCATATGGGTATTATCAAAGCTCAACCTTGAACTACCTTCTCGCACAGCCAGAGGCCCAGGTTTATTTAAGCTTTTGAACTTCTGTTTTCCCTATGTATGAGATTGGAGTATTTCTCCATCAGTATTTAAAAGCAAGTTACAAAAAGACCTTGAGTATAGTTAAATAGTTTTCTCTATCAGCTCATCTCTTTTGGTTTGGCTCCAGTGAAGTTTAGGGAAGTGATCTGATTATAGAAGGAACTGAGATTCTATTGACTGCACATGTCTATCTAATCTTAGTGGACACATTTACTCATTTCAATTAAATTAAAAGTTCACCTGGTGTCTAGCCCTCTTGGAAGAGTTTTGTAGTGTATCCCTTCCAAGGTTCAACCAGAGAGGCAGAACCATTAAGAAATTTACACATGTATGTTTTAAGGGATGTCACAATTGTGGGAACGGATTAACCAGTTTGAGCAAAACTATTGTCTTCATGGCTAATACAGTTCAAATTCCAGAGGGCAAGGTGGAAAGAAAGGGGTCATAAAGTCAGAGAGAACAAGGCCCAGCTGGAGCTCTGGCACACAGAGCTGGATCTGGCTCGAAGAAGGAAAGACGAAAGTTGTTTGTTCCTATTGTTTCTGGCATTAATGGTATGGGTATACTGCAGAAACCATAAGGTAAATGCCTATATCTGGCCCAGGAGTCAGAGAAGGCAGAGAAGGATCCAGGGAAATGTAAAGCCAGCGCAGAGGTAGATGCAGCTTCAAACCAACAAGGCTGAGTCAGCACTTTGGTGAGTCCGAAGTACAAAATGCTTGCTGCTTCCTTTCTGCTCTCTAAATCTTCCAAGGGTATCCCTTGGGGCTCGCCAGCAGGAAACCAACAAGAAAAGGAATTCTGGGAAATGTAGTTCAACCTAGTCAAGCTGACACCTTACAAAGCCACCACAATTCATTTTAAAGCATTCTTTTAAAGTGAATAGCATAGCCTTGAATATTAATTCTTCTAAATCTCTTGTGTCTTTAACATTTCCCTTATGTAAAGTCTCCGCTATATGTTTATGATGAAAAGAGATGGGAAAACAGCATTTCTTAACACCCACTGCTGTAGAACATAAACCTCTTTTTAACTGACTCCCTACAGAAAACTATTGCTTATTATTCGTCTTGTAAACCACTACATTAACTATGGAATCGTGAGGTTGGTAGGAATGGCAGAAGTCATTTATTCCAGTCTTTGACCTCTGGTGGGCTTTGTCTACATCCTTGTAGACTAAAGTTCAACCAGCTTACTGTGTAAAATACCCTCATGCTGACTCATTAACCAGCTTTGCATTATTTAACACTAGATTGGACTCAGTTTCTGTATCCAATCAATTGGAAAATTGAAATAATTGAAATAATGTAAAGAAGTCAGACCAGTATATCTACTATTTCCACTTTCCTAGTGGCTCAGGAGGTATAAAGAATCCGCCTGTAATAGGGGAAGCCTGGGTTCCATCCCTGGGTCAGGAAGATCCCCTGGAGAAGGGAATGGCAACCCACTCCAGTATTCTTGCCTGGGAAATCCCTTGGACAGAGGAGCCTGGCAGGCTACAATCCACGGGGTCACAAAGAATTGGACATGACTGAACAGCAATTTTGACTTCTTGAAAATTTAAACAAAATGGGATTTGGAGGAATGATGAGAAAATAGTTATAATTCTGGGCTTAGCATTGATGAGGGCTATTTCCTGCATTCAACCAACGGTCCTTTGGACTGACTCCTCAGACCTCAGTGGTAGCTCTGGCTCCCCAGGCCAGATGGACTGAGCTGAGGTCATAACGAGCCCAAAGACCAGTACTCTTTCTGTGGAAACTTAGATGATCCTGCCTCCATCTTGTGAGCAGATATTGCCACTTCTAGTGAGATAATTTCCTCTAGTTTAAATCTCAACTTCAAAAATGCCGTTTTCTTTATTCAGGTGGAATAAGAAACAGACTGTCCAGTGCCTTACTAAAAATAGGCCTTTGGATACATAAAGACATTTAACTGCTGCACGAGTTTTCTTAGCTGATTATATTTCTATAACTGTCCCTCTTCTTCATTCATTTTCCAGCCCTTTGACCCATTTTTCTCCTTCCATCTTCTAAAATTTTGGAAAATTCTCTTCATATTTCCTAGGCTTTAAAACTAAAATTTGGATAGAGGGCTTTGGATGAACTTAGCAAATGGAGGATTTGCAAAGGCCACTTTTGCTGTGGACCTTGCCTATTTTATTCAGTGTGGATGCTTTATAAGCAGGATTCTGGAAAGAAAGTGATCAGCCCTCAGCTTACTTATCAGTCTTGCGAGTCACCTGATCACTTTGTCTTCATAGAGTCCTTGTGTGGCTGTAAGAGCCTTTCTTGAATAACTTAAGCTACGGTTATGATTAAACTATCTTTGAAGAGCCCTTGAAAAGCAATTTTTTTTTTTCTTCTCAGAGCCACCAAAAGGACAGCTCACCTTCTGAGGTAGTTGTGTGTTATCTGCTGAGTGTTCTGAAGTAAGGATTGTACAGTAGAGTGAGAGTGAAGCGCTCTCCACTTTCAAGGCCATGCGCGGATCAGTTCCACTGACTTTGACCAGGGAGTGCAGTCTTTCGAGGCACACTGCGTGACCAGCGATCCCGTGCTTGCTCTCCCGTTTCCTCTGGACTCTTTAGAAATTCAGTGGGTATTGTCCCAATCTGCTCAAGCTGCTGTAACAAAATACCACAGGTGGGGAGGCTGCAAACACAGAAATCTATTTCTCACAATTCTGGAGACGGAGAAGTCCAAAGTCAAGGTACCAGCGGATATTTTACCAGTTTCTTGTGAGGCTCTCTTCCAGGCTTGCGGACAGCACCTTGTCACTGTGTCCTCACATGGCTGAAAGGGAAGACTCTGGCGTCTTTTCCAAAGAAGAGTTCTCCCAAGAAACACAGCCAAGTAACTTACTTACTTATTATAAGGAATTGGCTCATGCAGTTATAGAGCCTGAGAAGCCCAGAAATGCAGATGGCAAGCTAGAAGCCTGGGAGAGCAAAAGGTTAGTTTCCACCCAAACGCTGGCAGGCTCAAGCGCGAGAAAGTGCCGATGCTTCCGTTATGATCCAAAACTCGTAAGAAACGGTATCCCAGCTCAAGACAGTCCATGGGAAGGTGGTACGAATTGAGAGACTAGCATGGAAACGTATATATTACCATATGCAAAATAGGGAGCTGGTGGGAATGTGCTGTATGACGCAGGGAGCTCAAACCCTGTGCTTTGCGACAGTCTAGAGGGGTGGGGGTGGCCTGGGAGGTGGGGAGGAGATTAAAGTGGGAGGGAACATATGTATCTAGCACTCACAGGGGCTCAGACGAAAGAATCTGCCTGCAATGCAATGCGGGAGACCCAGGTGCGGTCCCTGGTTAGAAAGATTCCCCTGGAGAAGGAAATGGCAACCCACTCCAGTATTCTTACTCAGAGAATCCTATGGGCAGAAGAGCCTGGTGGGTTGCAGAGTCGGACATGACTGAGTGACTGACACTTATGGCTGATTCATGGTGATGTATGCAGAAACCAGCACAATATTGTAAAGCAATTATCCTCCAATTAAAAATAAAGAATTTTTTTTTAAAAGACAGTCTCGAAGGAGTTCCCTCTTACTTGAGGGAGCATCAAACTCCTTGTTTGTTCAAGTCCTCGGTTGATTGAAGGAGCAGCCCACCCTCCTAAAGAAGAGCAGTCTCCTCTTCTCAGCCTACTGATTCAAACATTAATCTCTCCCAGAAACACCTTCACAGACACACCCAGAATAATACAGCACCAAATGCCTGTGCTCCTCACCGTCTGGTCAAGCTGACACATAAAATTAACGATCACAGGTACTTTCCATTTATTTCCAAAATTGCCCAGATGTGTTGAGAGGATCATTTTTTATTATCTGTTGGATTCCTGAGTTACTATTGCGTGCAGAGGTGTATTTTTTCCTATCCTCTGCACACAATTCTGCCCACTCAGAGCAAGCCTTTACTTTTTTCCAGTTACCACTTTAACAGAGAAAGGGATAATTCTGTTATCTTTTACTTTGAGAAAAATAAGATGTTTGGAAAAATACTGGTCAGTGGATGATCTGTCCTGCTCAGTGAGTGTTCCAACACAGAGTTTACAAAAAAGCATCTTCTCCTGCCATGAAGATTGAGGCTGGCGTTCTCAGGACCCAGACCTGGATAAAAATCTACAGTACAAAACCCTTTTGTTTAAAGAGTCATTTAATGACTTCCCGCTGTAGATGTGTGCCATGATAAGGGAACGAGAGCTGAAATCACTGGTAACTTGAAATTGTCTGAGGGACCTGCCTAGGCCCTGACCCTGTCCAGAGAAGGGTAAGCTCCAAGAGACAGTTTAATGTGGGGCCTCTGACTCTGGAGAGGTCAGCTGCACTTGTGTCATTTAAGGGAACAGTTTGATGCCAGCCTTTTTCAAAAGGTCACTGTATAACTCTGATTCTTGACCTCTGCCTGTTTCTACCAGATTGATGTAGAAACCAACAAACACAAAATGTTGATCAAACTACTTTCCTTCCAGGAAAAGTAAAAAATAGTCAGAGAGCAGGTAACCCAGTGACTTCATGATGCTATTTAGATGCAGATAGAAGAGAACCACAATAAACAAACGAGGTATCTGCTGACCTTAGGTGGTTGAAGAGACACACGGGTTTTCAACCCAGTTGAAAACCACCCAGCTTCAGTCTAAGTTACCTTCGTTTCCATTTTGAAGCCCATTATGCACTTGAAGCACCAGATTATTATTTTCTGTTTTAAAGAAATCTATAACAAATGAGAAAACAAAGGAATACTTACTAAAACCTTATCTATGGAGGGAAAAGGAACATAGTTTCCTAATACATTTAGGTCAATCAATTTCTAGATAAAAGGGAACTCAAAAACCCTCAAAAAAGTTTGCTCAATAATTAAAAAAAAAAAACAGTTTTCTCATAAACCATCATGAAAATTGAGTCATAATGTGACTATTTCAGCCATTATCTGGTAACTAGAAAAGAAGTTGATATATCAAGAACAGAGAAATGTGTTGGGTAGAAATAAATGAGCACCCCCAGTGGATGAAGGATTTTAAATTATGGAAAAGATCAGTGCTCTCAAAAATCTCACATAACAAGCAAGTGCCGTAGAGGAGTTGGGGAGGAACGTCAATGGCTTTCAACCCTTTGGAGCACTGAAAATACCAAATTAATGAGGAGCACATGGAGCTCCCCTCAAAATATAAATGAAAGCCCAGAGTTTTGAATATTATCAAAACTCTCAAATCCCAAGCACACCTATTAACATTTATTATGTTTATAGAGATTCAGTTTAATACAATATGGAGTTCTGTGTTAACATATAATATAGCAAGCGAAGTAATCAGACCCCATACTTTCCTGAAAATGTCTAAAAATTCCTAAAAGCATATTTCAAAATATTTCTTAAAAGCCCTGAAAAACAAGCAAGATATTTTGCCCTGACAATATTTGTCAGTCTCTGCAAGTCTGAGTTCTAGTTTTGATGATTCTGTGGGGAGGGGGTGTTGAGGTCAGCTGTCAAAGCCCAAAACCAGCTAAGGATGGACAGTCTAAGAAGAGCCCCTCTCTCCACAAGGAAGCTACTTCCCTTGTAGCTCAGTCTGTAATCCGCCTGCAATGCAGGAGACCCAGGTTCGATCCCTGGGTGGGGAAGTCCCCTGGAGAAGAAAATGGCAACCCACTCCAGTATTCTTGCCTGGAAAATCCCATGGACCAAGGAGCCTGGTGGGCTACAGTTCATGGGGTCACCAAGAGTCGGACATGACTTAGCAACTAAACCACCAGCACTCCACAAAGGTTACAGTCTGAGAGTTGGGGTTAATCAGAGCTAAGAAGGTCCATCATCTCTACTTTCAGTAGCTCTGTCCACAAGCTGCTCTTGATTTGCTGCACAGAATCACATCACCTGAATGGTCCCTGAACCTCAAGCCAAGAGTCTGAAGTTTTAGAGAGAAACGATACAATAATTGAGTCTTCCTCTAGCTGGATACCACAGCCTAAACACTGACTCATCACTTGACCTTGGGCCAGCCTCTTAAGCTTGTGCCATTATTTTCTCAACAATATATTGAGATGATAAGAGTGCCTTACAGGGTTGACATAAGGGTTAAATAAATTAAAGCACTTATGGCTGTGTCTGGCACATAGTAAGCTATTTATAAGTGTAAATACATTTTAAATTTTATTTGAGAATAAACCAATTAAAGATGGGAGGGAAGGTGTATGATTGAAAAGGGCAGACAGGGGCTTTGATAGGGGGCACTTGCAGCACTGTTCTTGAGCACAGGGAGATTATATGGAAGAAGTCATTTGAAAGCACATTTTGAATTGTATGGAGCTTCCCTGGTGGCTCAGTTGGTAAAGAAGCACCTGCAGTGTAAGAGCCACAGGAGATGCAGTTTCTATCCCTGGATTGGGAAGGTCCCCTGAAGAAAAGAATGGCTACCCACTCCAGTATTCTTACCTGGAGAATTCCATGGACAGAGGAGCCTGGTAGGCTACAGCTCGTGGGGTCCCAAAGAGTCAGGCATGACTGAAGAGACTAACATTTTTAAATTGTATATCTATATGTTTTGCACTTTTCTGTAGGTAGTTGTATGTAATTTTTTAAATGGAGTAAGCTCTGTAAAAGTGATTCTCAAACATATTGGCCTAAGTTTCCCTTTAAACTCTTTAAATTATTAAGCACTGCAAATAACTTAAAAAATTTAATTGGAGAATAATGGCTTGACTATGTTGTGTTGACTTCAGCTGTACAGCAACATGAATCAGCTATAAGTATGCACATATCCCATCCCTCTAGAGCCTCCCACCCCTTCATCCCACCCCTCTTGGTCAGCATAGAGCATCAGGCTGAGATCCTGTGTTATATATCAACTTCACTAGCTATCTTCTTTTACACATGGTAATGGTATATATTTCAATGCTATCTCTCAATATATTTATAAATATTACAGTCAAAAATAAAAACTGAGAATTTGAAAATATTTATTAATTCATTTAAAAATAACAATAAGTGCATAACATAGGAACATAAGTGATACCATTTGGTTAGTTTGTCGTATTTTTCTAAACAAAAAAGATAATGAGAAGAGTAGGGTTTTAAAATATTTTAGCAAATAACTTTAATATCTGACTCAATAAAAGCCAACTAGATTATTATTTCTTCAGCATTCAATGTGTTGCAATATGTTGTTTCAGTTACAGTATATGAAGAAATTCCAGCCTTATACAAATATGCTTTGGGGCATAGGAAGAATAATTTAATGATCTTTTTAGACAATTGTGAATATTCTTCTTTGATACAGTAGTCAAAGTTGACAAGTGGTATTTTCTTAAAGACTAATTGTAATTGTAGATTCAGAAACAATATCAGTGAAATTTCATGATCCATTACTTTAAAATTCATGAATCTAACTTCACGTTAAATGGATGTTTTATCCATAAAAACTCATATTGGTTCCCTTAGCACATCTTCTAAACATTGACATATTTATCAATCAATGTTAAAAATACTCACATTCATTAATATCATTGCTGATTTCATCAGAAACTTTCAAAATATTGGAAAACCGTCTTACTAAAAGTGGCAGATGCAAGTTTTCAAAAATTCTATTTTTTGCTGGAAAGCTTTAATTATACCATTAGCAACCAAGAGTGATATTTTCCTTGAACTGTTTTTATTAATTTTCAAAGAAAGTCTGCCAAGTACCCAAATCTGAATAACCATAGCTAGACAGTCAGTTGTTCTTTCAAGAAAAAAATGGCATCCGTGAAAAAAGCAGCTAACCGGGCTTCCAATGGAAACCACCTGACAAGCATTCTCTATACTTTGGTATCTAGCAGAATTACTTTGTATACACTTCCACTTTGTTACATTAGGTATTTAGAACTACATGTACTCAATAATCAACATTTAATAATAGTTTTTGCTACTTCATCTAAAACATTCTAAAATAAAAAGTCTTTCTTTCTTTTTTTCTTTTCTTACTGCAGATAAGTAGTTTGTGGGGGAGGTAAAGAAGACAGCTTTGGCTTTTCACTGAAAGATCTTGGTTCCCATCAGAATACATATATATATATATATATTTTTTTTTTTTAAGTAAATATTTTTATTTAATTTCAAGAAATTTAATATCATCTATAAACTGAGGTTGAACCCCTTTCCTCACCACACACACACACACACACCTCAGATATGATTTTATAAAAATAAGTGCTTTACACTGAGAAAGATCAGATAACATGTAGAGGGTGATATGAAACTGAAGACAAAACCTGAAGTATCTGTGCAGAGCTGGCCTTGATGGGGCTCTGAGGACCTGCATGTACTAGAGCCTGGATTAAGGAGCATGGGTTATTTGGCTTATTTGGTGAGATCACTGTCATTCATAAGATTTGAATGGAGTGTATTATATATGCACTTACTGTAGGAAATTAAAAAATAAAGCTAGGAAAATTATTTTTAACCAGTCACCACTGCTTTATACACTCTTAAAAAAAAGAAATTATTAAATAAGAGATGACCTTTGGAATCCTCTTGCTATATAACAAATATCCCAAACTCAGAGGTTTAAAACATCCATTTACTGTTCCACCGTTCTGTAGGCCACAAGTCCTGGGACTGTGCTACACCAAGTTTGTATTAGTTAGTTAGGGCTGCATTACAAAACACTGCAGAGGAGGCATCTGCTTCCACCCTCATGTAGGCTGCTGGCAAATTCACTTCCTTGTAGTTGTAGGACTGATGTCCCTATTTCTTTGTTGGATGTCTTCTGGGGTTCACTCAGCTCTTAAAGGCCACCTACATTTCTTGCTAGCAGTGGACAAGTTTGTCCCTGGCATAAAGTCTCTTTTGAGTATTTTCAGATTTCTTTTAGCAGGAAGATCTTAATCCTTTTTAAGTGCTGACCTGTCCTGGGACCTCTGCTTCTTGTTTGGGAGCCTTAATGACTGACAGTAGATGGTTCTTATGTTGCTCAGTAGTTGCTCAGAGTTGTAAAGGAAGTTCTCAGCCCTTCTCAGGTGAAGAAAGCATGACCCAGGTCTCACCTCTGGCACGAAGAGTGATTTCTTGCTTAGCAAGAGAGTTTGTTGTGCATAAAGATACATGCAGTAGCATTCCTCTGTAATAAAATTAATACTTTAATACTTCCCCTAGCAACTGTTGTTTGGAATATCAATGTTTAATCATTTTATAAATGTGGACTGCCTTCATCATTCTTGAAAGCCAGACTTATAATAGAAATTAATGCAAAATATAGGAGAAGGCAGCATAAGTATACCTAGGGTCTAGCATGTTTTTTTTAGCCTTTGTGAGGTGTTTATCTAAATGGTTCTGAAGCTCTTTCAGGCCATGATTCCTAGCTAGGCTTTAAGCCTGTTCTTAAGGGAGAAAAAGCCCAAGTATCTATGTTGTGCACCTATATGAGAAGCAGAGAAATTCATGTGAAGGATGGCATCTTAACACAGACCCAGCCATCTGAGAAAGGAGAGAGGGAACAGGGCTGGAAATAGGACGGAGGTAGTGGGATCTGGAGGCCATCAGCTTTGCCCCTCCCCATGTGTACACACATATGCACACATGTACACACAGAGACACACATTCACCCATACACATACAATGCACTTACACACAGATACACACATATACACTCATACACATAAACATACACACACAATATACTCACACATATATATACTCATACACATATACACACACATACACACACACACACACAATCACTCACACACATATACACTCATACACATACACACACATACACAAATCACACTCATATATATACACATATACACATAACATTGTAACAACATCCGCTTGAGAAGTCTCTTTTTTATTCATTTTTTCCTCTTATTTTTTAATGTTTTGCCCATCTCTCAAACAGCCTGCCTAGGATTATATATATATGTGTATATATATATATATGTATATAAATTTTTTCCAACTTAACCTCAGTGCCAATACCCAATGGACTGAGGAAGCAACCAGAGCCTGAGATGCTCGAGTCTGGGACTGAACAGAGAGTGGATCTGAGCTGTGCAGCATGAGGATCCCCCGAGGACTGGTGGAGTGAAAGGAAAATCTGGGCTCCTTACCTGGACTGTGAGTCTCTTGAAGGAAATGGCTATTCCCCTTACATGTAAATCCTCAGAACCTAACAGTGTTATCTCAAAGCAAAAGCAATCTGTGCTGTATGCTAAAGCGGTTTTGCTCGTTTTCTGGCAGTTGTCTTTGTGGCAATGGTGTTGACAGGGACAGCAATGATGATGCTAAAGAGGCCAAAGTCAGAGAAAGGAAAAGAAAAGCTCCTGCCCCACATGAGGGACTACTAAGCTACGGCCCCCAGTCAAGAGAGCACTGGGGTAAAACATTTCATTTTGGGGAAAAAGATGAAAGACATAGGAATTCTCCATATGCCTCTGCGAATGGGTCTAAGGGTGAGCAATGTTCAATTAAACCAAGGGGCAGGAGAATAAATGCCTGCTAGATGTCGGGTGCTTTGTAAACAGTGACACATACATTTAATCCATCAAATTACTCAGTGGTCTAGGTATTCTGTGTCAACTGTTCATTTGAAAATAGGTTCCAGGCACATTGGTGTTTCCTGGGGTCATTCTATAAAAGTCAGCCTGTTCTTTTATCTCTGAAGTGCTCACTACACTGTTCCACAGAAGCCAAAACATTCTGGAACACAACTGATAGCTCATCCTGATAGAGAACGAGTCTAAGCAGCATTTATGTAAACAGAAATCCAGGTTCCTTTCAAACACCAATATCACCCATGTCCAGTTGTTTGCATAAACACTTTCCTTGCCAGGCAGAAATCTGTACACATAACTTCTGGGTGCTTTCCTGCCCTTAGCTAATGCTGCCCTTGCTAGGCAAGGAAGAGCAAGGCAGCCTGCAGCAACAACTATTTGACTCATCAAACACCACTCTTGGACTGTTCACAGGCCCGGGAGAAGTCTCTCGATCCTGAGGTGAGGGGATCTCTGGCCTCTAGGAAGTGCTGCTCTTTAATCAAACCAGAAAGATTGTTAGCTCTCTTTTTCTTAACACTCAGATAGGGAAACACCACTTATCCTCTTGGAGATTCATTGTGGTCAATCAGGAAGTTTTCCCCCCAAATAGTACCAGCAATAAAAATAGAAAGAATGGTTATTAACCTTAACATAGGGGCTCCAGGTGGCAATCTGGTCTTTCATCTCAAAGAAAAGGAAATGTCAGAGACAATTTTAAGAGACTGAAAATGGAAGAGGTAGCACCTCTGGGCGCTTCAGCTTAGCATTTGGATGGCTTCAGAGATGAAGCTCTATCAGGGAAAACCGAGGCCTCTTCTCCAAAGGTGGACTGCAAACAAACATTTTTCACTTACAGGATGTTGAGTGCTGCTCCCGGATCCCTTGAGCACAAGTATGGCAAGTGCAGCTCATTACACAGGAATAAGGCAAATAAAATTGCTTCCAATATTTTTTGGATGAATTCTGTGGGAGGCCATTGGGAAACAGAAGCCAGCTTTCGCACATATTTAATTAAAAAAAATTTTAAATAGTATTAAGCTTCTCCACACATCCATGCTGGCTTAAATTCGTATTATGTTCAAGTACTTTTTTTAAAAAAACTTAACAATTCTAAATGCATGTTTATTAAAGGAAATGTATTATGCACTGACCTTTTGCCTTTTCCTAACTCTCTTGGATTTTAATAGCTGAAGAATATTTAATAGACAGAACCTTTGCCCAGTGGTCAGGAAACCTGAAATTTCCTGTTGGTCATGGAGTTAACCAAATTGAATTTTTCTCTATATTCCCTTTAACTCACCGGTGCTGACACCTAACTAGAGCCATTCTGATTTTTGGAGGACTCCTGGATGCTAATTGTGGTTTTCCTATTTTGTTAGAGGTCTTTGGAGATAATAACTGAGGCTTTAGAATCAAACAGAGTCAAAGTTGAACTACTTACTAACTGTACATATTTAAGCAACTTATTTTGCCTCCCTTAACTTCAGTTTCCTCTTTTGTTAAATAGGAATAATAGTAAGTTCTTCTGAAGATTGTCAGGAGGAATTATTGAACTAACATATATAACATAGTAAGCATTCAATAAATGGTAATTTACTCTTACTGATATTAGTATTCTTTTCCTCTTTTAATTAATTTATTCTGCCCCCCCAAAAATCTCTCCTACTTCTTATATTTTCATCCACTGAAACTGAAGCCAGGCCAGACTCTGTCAGCCTTGCCAGGGACAGACCTCCGTGCCCTACGCCTCTTGCTTGTAGAAAAGCTTCAGCCTCCTAGGCTTTCTCTGAGTTCCGAAGAGAAAATTTAATTGGAAAAATGACAAAATGCAGAAACATAGGAAAGCAGTCAAGCAAGACAAAATAATACTAATTTCAAGTCAAAGTCAAGAATGCTTAGTTCCTCCACAAGAGCTATAGATAATATTCTGAGCCATATCTTTGAGCTGTTTTGCAGATACTAAAACTCCCATCAGATGGAAGGAGTTGATACAAGCATGTGGATAATAGACCAGCTGGACCCAGAAGATACTGATACTGATTCCGAAATACCACTCCCTGGTGGCTCAGAGGTTAAAGCGTCTGCCTCCAATGCGGGAGACCCAGGTTCGATCCCTGGGTCGGGAAGATCCCCTGGAGAAGGAAATGGCAATCCACTCCAGTATTCTTGCCTAGAGAATCCCATGGACAGAGAAGCCTGGTACATTACAGTCCACGGGGTCGCAAAGAGTCGGACACGACTGAGCAACTTCACCACCACCACCACCACCTCACCACTAACCAATGAGAAGAATGCCCACAAGCTTATCAGGCACTCTGCAACCCCCACCCTTGATGCTGCCTTTAAAAAACCTTTCCCTAAAATCCATCAAGGGTTTCCCAGGTGGCATTAGTGGTAAAGAACCCAACTGCCAATGCAGGAAGATGCAAGTTCAACCCTTGGGTCACCCGGAGGAGGGCATGGCAACCCACTCCAGTATTCTTGCCTGGAGAATTCCACGGACAGAGGAGTTACCATGGACTGGCAGGCTACCATCCATAGGGTTGTAAAAAGTCATATAAGACAGAAGTGACTTAGCATGAACAAAAATCCATCAAGGAATCTGGGTTTTTTTGAGCATAAACTGCACATTCTCCTTGACTGGTGCCCTGCAAATAAATGTGCTTTCCTTTACCACAACCCAAGTTCAGTAGATTAGCTTTGCTTTGCTCTGGGTAAGCAAACCCAAGTTTGATTTGGTAACAAAATTGCATCTCTTAGCCAGTGTCTTTTCTCAAGTCTGTGCTCTCCATAGTGACTTCTCCAATCCCAGAAACTAGCAGTGAATTTCCATAATCTCCAATCCTTGCCACTTCTGTTACATGCCTCACGTAGAGCTTGTCATTTATTGCCCTGCACTGTAGTCTCGTTTTTTGCTCAAATCTGATCATTCTAATTAAGATAATAGTGCCTGGAGGGCAGGAAGCAAAATGTTCTCTCGTAAAATGTTTCTTGAATGTGTGTTGAATGAATATGCATACACTATAGAATTGTGCCATATGGTTTATACATTAATTTGTTGAATCCAAGGAAAAGGGTTTTCATTTTAGTATTTTTTTTTTAATTTTAGCATTTAGATATGTCAATTTAGTAAAACAAAAATTGTCTTGAAGTTACTAGATATTAGTTGAAGTCAGAATGAAAATATATTTTTTTGAAAACATTCTTTTGCTCTGACAGGATACTGCAGCTGTCAATTTTTGAATCCCTGTAAGTAGACATAATTTCTTCCAGAGCTGAGTGGTAATGTTCCAAATAAAACCATGTAACATCCAGCAAGTCACTTCACCTTTTTCTGCTTCAGTTTCCTTATTTGTAAGATGGGTGGGGGTATCAGATCAGACGATCCTTTAAGAGACTTTCCTTCTCTAAAAATTTCCAGTTTGCCCGTTTTAACATGAGAACACTGAACTTAGTGACCTTAACATTTCCTTTCTGTGGTGTGATTCATTTTTACCTTCTCTTTCTAGACTACCTAGGGTCCCTAGAAAAATAACCAAAATTAGTTTTTCAAGCATAGCATCTACTATTCAAAAATTTCCCAACTACTGTGAATTCCCCCTAGGGTTTCTCATATGCATTTATCAATAAGTTTCTCTCTACTCCCTCAGGATTCCATCACTGCTTTTCTTTATTCTAGCCACATCTTCAGTTGTTCCTGCTTCTCATAAAATTACCTCTGCTGTGTTGCTGTTTTTGAAATAGGATTTTTGCCTGGGCTTTCTCATCTTTTAAATTGACTGCATTTTTATCATCTTTAAAATGAACTACATCTCCTCCAGTGTTCTCATGCAAAGCTGGGGGTGACTGAATCTGACATAAAGCATATTTCACACTACCAAGAGAGACTCCCATTTTATAATAATGAGATGATTCAAATGTACTATAAAGTGGTTCTTAAGAACAATGTTAATAAAAGACTTGATCAAAAGTAATTCATATTAGGAATCCCCAAATACAATCAGGATTGAAGTAAATTGGTCAGTCACTATAGTTTGAATGACCTAAACCATTCTGTGAATTACCAGCACCTAGTGCTTCCCTGGTGGCTCAGAGGTTAAAGCGTCTGCCTCCAATGCGGGAGACCTGGGTTTGATCCCTGGGTCAGGAAGATCCCCCGGAGAAGGAAATGGCAACCCACTCCAGTATTCTTGCTTGGAGAATCTCATGGACTGAGAAGCCTGGTGGGCTGCAGTCCACGGGGTCACAAAGAGTCGGACATGACTGAGTGACTTTACTTACTTACTTAGTGTAACTATAGGAAGGATGACGCAGCTGAGTTATCCTGGATAGTGTATTGAGAGTTCCTTGGAGATTCTCTGTTAGCACAGATACAGTATTGAGATTTAGAAGAAGATGTGTAGAAGCAGTTTCTGCTTTTTTTTCTTTGATTCATACAAATCATGCGAGATGAATGTTCCACTTTCCACAAACAAACAGCTCAAGGTAGACCTTTTGTCCAACCACCTACTCTACACTCAGAAAAGGCTGGACCAAGTCTCAAAGATTTAAAAATTAAGCAAGTTTAACTAGAGATTGGAGTATTTGCAGAAAGGATTAAAGTTACTAAAAATGTTTTTGCTTTGGAGGAATCCCACTTTAGGGAATTTTCCTTTTAGTCTTGCAATAGGAAAATGGTGGTGTCAGTCTCTTGGGAGAAAGTGACCTCCCAGCTGCTGACTGATGAGACCTTGTGAATGAAGCTTTAAGAAGAGGTTAAGGGTGGAGAAACTGTCAGTGACTCTGCTCTCCAAAGTCTAGTATGCATAGCAAATACCTCATGGATAATACACAGTGAGAACCCTTTTCTCAATAGCAACCTACATAAAAGTTTAGAGCCAAAACCTCAGCTAGGAATAGAATGTTAATGTTCCTGGAGGGTCCCATCTGCTTGCTTCCCTGAGGACCTGCAAAGATGGTAGGCAAGTGGTGGAGGATTCAGGGTTTTAGGCTCCTTGCTAGCTCTCTCTCTTGTCTCATTAAAGACGCTACATACACCTACTATATGCCTGACACTGGACTCAGCACTAGAAAGAGGGGGAGATATCCAGGCAAAATTATTGCTGGGAGTTATCACTTTGCCGTAATTCCCGAAGGCTGGGTTCCATTCAGGACCACCACATCCAAGCTGTTCCGGGAGCTCAGTTGCAGCAGACGGTGGGTGCTCACCACCTTCTGAAATGTGATTCCTACCCCGTGAGCCGAGGTAGGAACCCTACTGCTTCATAGAAAACCACAGCACTTTACACTGCTGTGCTTGGTACTCCTCTAGGAGAGGAATAGAGGTTTCAGTAACTGAAGAACATCTCTAGGTTGCAAAAGACCACAGTTTGGCATAGAGAATGAACTTGTAGCTACCAAGGGGGAAGGAAGGGAAGAAGTGACAGTTCAGGAATATTGGACTGACATGTTCACACTGCTATTTTTAAAATGGATCACCAACAAGGACCTACTGTACAGCACAGGGAACTCTGCTTATGTGGCAGCCTGGATGGGAGGGGAGTTGGGGGAGAATGGATACATGTATATTATGGCTGAGTCACTTTGCTGTGCACCTGAAACTATCCCAACATTGTCAATTGGCTTTGTTGTTGTTGTTTAGTTGCTAAGTTGTGCCCAACTATTTGCAACCCCATAGACTGTGGCCTGGCAGGCTTCTGTCCATGGGATATCCCAGGCAGGAATACTAAAGTAGGTTGCCATTTCCTTCTCCAAGGGATCTTCACAACCCAGCAATTGAAGCCACATCTCCTGTATTGGCAGGAAGATTCTTTACCACTGAGCCACCAGGGAAGCTTGTTAATTGACTATACTCCAATAAAAAATAAAAAGGTTTTTAAAAAGAGAATTGCTTTTCTTTAGGGAACTGTTTCAGAGAAGGCAATGACACCCCACTCCAGTACTCTTGCCTGGAAAATCCCATGGACAGAGGAGCCTGGTAGGCTGCAGTCCATGGGGTCGCTAAGAGTCGGACATGATTGAGTGACTTCACTTTCACTTTTCACTTTCATGCATTGGAGAAGGAACTGGCAACCCACTCCAGTGTTCTTGCCTGGAGAATCCCAGGGACAGAGGAGCCTGGTGGGCTGCTGTCCATGGGGTCACACAGAGTCGGACACAACTGAAGCGACTTAGTAGCAGCAGCAGGGAACTATTTAACTTTGAAATGCTTTCCTTAAAAATTGGACCTCTATCTGCTCTTCACATATTATTCTTTGATGAATTTATCCACTCCCTTGGGGGTGGTGAGGGGCGATGTTCTGTAACGAGCAAGTCATGTTGCTTAACTATAAGAGAAATGTTGGTGGTGGACAGGAAGCCTGGTGTGCTGCAGTCCAGGGGGTCGCAAAGAGTGGGACACGATTGAGTGACTGACCTGAACTAAACTGAAAAGAACATACTGAGAGTTTATTATAAGCAACATGAAGCACTGAGTGTTGGTCAGCATTTCTGAGAAATTCCAAGGAGAAAACCAGTTGGCACTGATGTGGAAAAACAACCAAGTGGTAGAGCATATTTCTATCCTTCACCTACCCTCTCACCCCAACCTTCTTCCTATGAGCAAGTCTTGCTGGGCCCATCTTCCCACTGGAGGGGAAAACATTGAATTAGGTAAAACGGCCGATCTTTGAGCCTCCAAAGTTGTAGAAGTGCTAATAAATGCTGTCCCTGTAACTTTGCATCACTTCCCCCGGGTATTTGTCATTTGTACACTGAGACATTCTGACAGCCACTTGGCAGTTGCGTTTCGTCAGGTTGTAACGGAGTACATTTCCACTGCCTTCAGTATTTTTTCATTCCAATTACATGCAGTGAATCAAACCCTTGCTATGGTGAAATGCGACTGAAACCCTCCGCAGAGCCAAGAGCCGCTGGAGAACCCAGCTCCGATAAGTGCCAGTGGGTATGCACAGTGCCTCCCTCTCCATGTGAAGAGCAGCTAATTTGATTTGTTCTCTTATTTGAGAGGGAACCAGATCATTTGCATTGTAAATAAAACCATCTCTTGTCTTTATTTCCATCGTTTTTGATTGCTTTTGGCTGCTTAAGTTGGATAATTGAATCATGGGCCATATGAAAGAGAGCAGAGAAAGATTTTAAATAATTTCAGCAGTGAACTCAAAGAAAATGTGTGGCAGTAACAGATGAGTAAAGCATCTCTCGTCTCAGCCTTAGTGAACACTGTACGGCACCTGAGCTACTAACTCTCCTTCTCGGAGACTGATAGAGGCCTCTCAAAATACATTCACTGTGTTAAACTGGGAGCTTGGTTCTACACGTTTCAGTGAGACCCCAGTGTTGACATCAGTGGTGGAAGAAAGAGCCCCAATGGGAGCCTGCCTCAGCTCCACATAGCCTACAGTGCAAATCGACATTCAGTAGGATTTTTCTGCAATGATGGTTATGGGATAAATAGTGGAAGAGACAGCTCTCCTAAGTCACTGCTTTTTGCTACAATTTAACCATGTTGAGAAGGCAGCCATTTCCTGAGATAGCAAAAGAGGAAGTGAACTTAAAATAGCCACCCAAATCATTTTAAGCCTGAATGATTTCTCTTCCTAGTGCAGCATCACTGATTTGGTATTCCCAAGAACTACAGTTATTTTTCCAGATGATAGTACTTGAAGAGGAGGCCTTTGAGATTCCCAGGAAGGTCTCAGAGGTGGGTTCTTTGGGCAATATTTCCAGCAAAAGATTTTCATTTCTTCTTTGCTTCTTGGTGATGGCAGTGAGCGGCAGGTACTGGATAAGGAGTCTTGTTCAGAACAGTGTAGAGATTCTTATCCCACTTGCGGAGATGTGAAAAATCTCCAGGAGCGCTAGCCCATCCTTGCTGGGAACAGTCTAATCCAGCCTCCGATGACTCTTTCCGAACAGACAGGACAGCACCACCCCCAGGTGGCACTAGTGGTAAAGAACTCTCCTGCCAATGCAGGAGATGAAAGTCATGGGTTCGATCCTTGAGTCAGGAAGATCCCTTGGAGGAGGGCATGGCAACCCACTCCAGTATTCTTGCCAGGAGAATCCCATGGACAGGCTACAGTCATAGGGTCGCAAATCAAACATGACTGAAGCAACTTAGCATGCATCCACCTGCCCAGCCCCTGGAGATGCTCTCTTTCTGGGAAGGGCAGTGTCCCTGGGCTAACTCTAGATAGGTCTAGGGGCCACAGCCTGTGAACCACCAGGTGATCCTTAGGTCTGACCTTGGCAAGTCACAGCCAGCTAAACCATCCTGCGCACCTCCCTGCCCCTTGGCTTCTGATCATCTCTCTTCTTTCAATATTTTATCTTCATACTGCTCTGAGCTGCCTCTTTTCTCTTGCAGATTTCTACAATGTTCTCTTTCTAACATTTCTCCATGCTTCCTGCAACTACAGGTCCACAGCAGGCCAATTCTCTCAACTCCACTATTTTTCCTTTTCCCTCTTAGCTTTCACTGAAAACTTGCACTGCCCTGAGGATTGTTGTTCAGTCACTCAGCCATGTCCAACCCTTTGTGACCCCATGGACTGCAGCACACCAGGCTTCCCTGTCCTTTGCTATCTCCCAGAGTTTGCTCAAATTCATATCCATTGAGTCGATGATGCCATCCAACCATCTCATCCTGTATTGCCCCCCTTCTCTTCCTGCCTTCAGTCTTTCCCAGCATGAGGGTCTTTTCCAATGTGTCGGCTCTTTGCATCAGGTGACCAAAGTATCCTAAGAATTGCCCACCCTCAGACCCAAGAAAGTTTCTCCAGGTAGAACCACTGCAATCCTGTGTCCCAAGTTTGGTCAGCTGGGTCAGCAAGGTCCTTGTTTCCCACTGTTCCCTCAGAATTACAAGCTCTCTTCACTCAGACAAAGCCTCTCCTCCCTTATATGAAGCTCACATTGAGCGTCATCATAGCCCTGACTGCCATGCCCACTCTAGACTCCAGTGCCTGCTGGGATTGCTGTTGTACATATTATCTCATTGTGACTATGTTTAACGTTGCACACATTGGGTTTCTGTCTTTGGTTTGGAAATAAAACTCTTTCATTTTTGATGTGGACCATTTTTAATGTCTTTATTGAATTTGCTACAGTGTTACTTCTGTCTCATGTTTTATTTTTTGGTTGCGAGGCATGTGGGATCTTAGCTTCCCGACCAGCGATCGAACCCACATTCCCTGCATTTGAAGGCGAAGTTTTAGCCCCCAACCAGCTAGGGAAGTCCCTAGGAATAAAATTTTTAATTCTTATGTGCAGGCACAGTATTTCATTGATCCCTTGATCCCCCCACCTCCCGCCAATACACACACCCCTTGTGTTCACCATCTTTGGGTTTACCTGCCCAACACTCTCATGCCTACAAGCCATCCAGTCTCCTTTCCAATTCATGAAGTTTCTGTTCAATCTTATCTTTCTGATGAAACATCTTAGAGATACCAGCCCAAAGTGATTTCTCATCCTGCAAAGCCATAGCACGTATGGCCCCTGCCAGGTGATCAAAAATAGCTGTGGCACTCCCTGATTCTGTGACACTTTCCATTGGATTCACTGCCCTTTCAAATATCATGCTGTTACTGTTTGGGGCCAAACAAGAGGTTCTCATTGTTGTAGTCCATCCTGCTTATCACCACTGTGGGTGTAAGAGTGAAGCCTACAAGTGGCCAGCCAACACCATGCAAACAACAGATTTTTAATCATCATCATACATCTGATGATTAGAAACAAAAAACTGATGTCAAAACTCATTTTCAATGATAATTTAATCACTCAGCTTACAGTTACAGATTTCTTTTATAATTGCAAAGTAGATGGCAATTTTTTTTTTTTTAGTGCACTTATAGTGAACAAAATCTGCCTCGAATCATATGATTTTACACAGGAAGGAACTTTACTTCCTATATCTTTTATTTTACAAAAAAATTTCTGTATGTTATTTTATCAGTGGATATAATTTTAAACTAAGAGTTTATTTTTCACTCATATTTTGTATTCAGCATGAGTCAGTAGAGAAGTTCTGTTCACTGTAGTTTTGCAGAAATGTTGGTTAATTGAGTCTCCATTTCAGTACACATTTCTACCATAAGGCAAAGAAATCAGTGTTCTGGAGAGTCTTTTCTTGATGACTCCAAGTTCTAGCCCAGAAATGATATCTGTTGCTTCCCACTGAACAAGCCATTTCTGGCCAGAAATGGTATGGACCTAACAGAAGTAGAATATAAAAGTAGAAGAAAAGGTGACAAGAATACACAGAAGAACTATACTAAAAAGATCTTCAGGACCCAGATGACCACAATGGTGTGGTCACTCACCTAGAGCCAGACATCCTGGAATGTGAAGTCAAGTAACCTTAGCAAGCATCACTACGAACAAAGCTAATGGAGGTGACGGAATTCCAGCTGAGCTATTTCAAATCCTTAAAGATGATGTGTGAAAGGGCTGCAGTCAATATGCCAGCAAATTTGGAAAACTCAGAAGTGGCCACAGGACTGGAAAAGGTCAGTTTTCATTCCAATCCCAAAGAAAGGCAATGCCAAATAATGCTCAAACTACTGCACAATTGCACTCATCTCACACGCTAGAAAAGTAATCCTCAAAATTCTCCAAGCCAGGCTTCCACACTATGTGAACCATGAACTTCCAGATGTTCAAGCTGGATTTAGAAAAGGCAAAGTTACTAGAGGTCAAATTGCCAACATCTGTTGGATAATCAAAAAAGGAAGAGAGTTCCAGAAAAATATCTACTTTTGCTTTATTGACAATGCCAAAGCCTTTGACTATGTGGATCACAACAAACTGTGGAAAATTCTTCAAGAGATGGGAATAACAGACCACCTTACTTGCCTCCTGAGAAATCTGCATGCAGGTCAAGAAGCAACAGTTGGAACCAGACATGAAACAGACTGGTTCCAAATCGGGAAAGAAGTACGTCAAGGCTGTATATTGTCACCCTGTTTATTTAACTTATGTGCATCATGTGAAATGCTGGGCTGGATGAAACACAAGCTGGAATCAACATTGCCAGGAGAAATATCAATAACCTCAGATATTCAGATGATATCACCCTTATGGCAGAAATTGAAGAAGAACTAAAGAGTCTCTTGATGAAAGTGAAAGAGGAGAGTGAAGAAGATTGCTTAAAACAACATTCAAAAAATGAAGATCATGGCAGCCAGTCCCATCACCATGGCAAATAGATGGGGAAACAATGGAAACAGTGAGAGACTTTATTTGCGGGGGGGGGGGGCTCCAAAAATCACTGCAGATGGTGACTGCAGTTATGAAATTAAAAGATGCTTCCTCCTTCAAAGAAAAGATATGACCAACCTAGACAACATATTAAAAGCAGAGACATTATTTTGCTAACAAAGGTCCATATAGTCAAAGCTATGACTTTTCTAGTAGTCTTGTATGGATGTGAGAGTTGAACTATAAAGAAAACTGAGTGCAGAGAATTGATGGTTTTGAACTGTGGTGTTGGAGAAGACTCTTGAGAGTCCCTTGGAATGCAAGGAGATCCAACCAGTCAATCCTGAAGGAAATCAGTCCTGAACATTCATTGGAAGGACTGAAGCTGAAGTTGAAACTCCGATACTTTGGCCACCTGATGCGAAGAACTGACTCATTGGAAAAGGCCCTGATGCTGGGAAAGATTGAAGGCAAAAGGAGAAAGGGACAATAGTGGATGAGATGGCTGATGGCATCACCAACTCTATGGGCATGAGTTTGAGCAAACTCCAAGAGTTGGTGATGGATGTGGAAGCCTGGCATGTTGCAGTCCATGGGGTTGCAAAGAGTCAGACATGACTGAGTGACTGAACTGAACTGAACAAGCCAGAACCATTAGCTAGAACCAATCTGTGACCTGCCCAACTAAAGGAGCCAGAAAGAAAGGAGTTACTTCTTCCCATGTGCTGCTGCTGCTGCTGCTGCTGCTGCTAAGTCACTTCAGTCATGTCCGACTCTGTGCGACCCCATGACAGCAGCTCACCAAGCTCCTCAGTCCCTGGGATTCTCCAGGCAAGAACACTGGAGTGGGTTGCCATTTCCTTCTCCAATGCATGAAAGTGAAAAGTGAAAGTGAAGTCGCTCAGCCATGTCCTACTCTTAGTGACCCCATGGACTGCAGCCCACCAGGCTCCTCTGTCCATGGGATTTTTAGCGAACAGCAACAATAACTACCATATCTATAGCTAATGTTAAGTCATTTGTATTATATTTATGCCATATTATCATAATATTATAAGAGAAACTGGAAGGCATTAAAATGAGCATGTATTTTGGAGTCAGAAAAGCCTGGATTCTAAACTCTATTCTGCCATTCATTAGATGAACTTCAAATTGCCAGAGCCAATATACTTGACCTCTCTGAACTTCAATTATTGTTGTTGATTTTTAGTTGCTAAACCATGTCCAACTCTGTGACTCCATGGGCTGTAGCCCTTCCAGGCTCCTCTGCCCATGGGATTTCCCGGCAAGAAGACAAGAGTGGGTTGCCATTTCCTTCTCCAGAGGATCTTCCTAACCCAGGGATCAAACCTGTGTCTTCCACATTGTCAGGTGGACTCTTTACCACTGAGCCACCTGGGAAGTCCAATATATTAACTTCTAAGATTTAACCCAGCTGCCTTGAGGATTCAATGCGAGAAAATGTGTTTTGAACAATATAAAACAATTTCTAGCAAATAAGTAATCAGTATATGTTAATTTCCTCTTTCTTTTCCCCTCTTTTGCTCATGCTTTGTTCACCTTCTCTTACCTTCTTTTTGTCCTTCCTTACTTCCCTTATGGCTATGGATTTGTTCTTTCCCTGGGTGTGAAAGATTCAACCCATTCCCCTCACCTGCAGATAAGCATGTTCACATCAAAGCTCTAACAAGCTGTGTTTTCATCAATACTTCCACCATAAGTATCACTTCCAGGACTGTGTTAGGTAATTTTCTCTTTTGATCTGATCCAGCTGTTGGATCAATACCTTTAAACAATTTATGAACAGCTCCTCACCTCAACCTCTCTAAAATTTTATTAATTTTTCAAGACCATATTGTTTCTCACCACATCAATTGTAAGACTTTCAGAGCTAAGAGCATTTTCAAACTTTCTATCACTTACAGAGTCAAGCATTTTCCTTTGTCTTACCCCCCAGATGATTTGTGTTACAATATTAGATGTAAAGTAGTTCATTGGTGACAGCTGTGGTGTATTAGTGTTCTGGGGCTGCCAGAGGAATGGCCACCAGTTAGATGGGTGAAAAAATGAAATTCATTTTCTCACAATTCTGCAAAATAGAAGCCCAAGATGAAGTGTTTGCTGGGTTAGTTCCTTCTGAGGTCCCTGAAAGAATCTGTTCCATGCCTCTCACCTTGCTTCTGGTGAAGGGCTTATCGAAACATCTCCCTGGTCTCTGCCTTCATCTTCACAGGGTATTTCCTGTGTGTGTGCACCTGTGTCCAAGGTCTGCTTTTCATAAAGATACTAGTCATGCTGGGTTAGGTCCACCCGAATAAAGTTATTTTAACTAATCACCTCTGCAATGGTGCTCTCTAAATACATTCACATTCTGAGAAAATAAGGAGTTAGGACTTCAGCATATGAATTTGAAGGGGACACAGTCCATAGCATATAGGTTACTATGATCAAGGTGAATGCTTCATAATTTTACAGATGGAACAGTATGACATCAATATTTGTGCCATGTCCAAGTATAATTTTCAAATGACAAAAACTTGATAGTGAATATCTATCAGAGATTAATTTACTTATTTCATGAGAGAACTTGCAGAATGGTAAAACTTATTCCAAGAGCATCTGAGGAACAGAAGTTGGTATCATACTCAGCAAAGATGAGCCAAAATGAGTTTACTAAGTTACAAACAAAACTGGAAAATGATCTCTAGACAATAGACTTATAACCTTTGAGATTATCTTTTCTACCAGACATAAATTATTTACATACATCTAGGCTGGACGTACTCTTGCCTGGAAAATCCCATGGATGGAGGAGCCTGGTGGGCTGCAGTCCATGGGGTCGCAAAGTCGGACATGACTGAGCGACTTCACTTTCACTTTTCACTTTCATGCATTGGAGAAGGAAATGGCAACCCACTCCAGTGTTCTTGCCTGGAGAATCCCAGGTACGGGGGAGCCTGGTGGGCTGCCGTCTATGGGGTCGCACAGAGTCGGACACGACTGAAGCGACTTAGCAGCAGCAGCAGCAGCAGGCTGGACAAAAGTCAGAAGCTAACACGCAACTTTACAGAGTCTGCTCTATTCAGTAGTCTGCTGCTGCTGCTGCTAAGTCGCTTCAGTCGTGTCTGACCTTGTGCGACCCCATAGACGGCAGCCCACCAGGCTCCCCCGTCCCTGGGATTCTCCAGGCAAGAACACTGGAGTGGGTTGCTATTTCCTTCTCCAATGCATGAAAGTGAAAAGTGAAAGTGAAGTCGCTCAGTCATGTCCGACTTTGCGACCTCATGGACTGCAGCCCACCAGGCTCCTCTGTCCATGGAATTTTCCAGCAAGAGTACTGGAGTGGGGTGCCATTGCCTTCTCCAATTCAGTAGTCTACAGCAGGTCAAAGTTGCATATTATTATACAATTAAATATTAATTGGGTTGAAGAAATATGATATTGAAAGGACCTGTAGCCATCCTTTTCCCTTTTTTCCATGTTTTGGTTGTGCTTTCAGAGTTCAGTTCAGCTCAGTCGCTCAGTCATGTCCGAATCTTTGCAACCCCATGAATCGCAGCACGCCAGGCCTCCCTGTCCATCACCAACTCCCAGGGTTCACTGACTCACGTCCATCGAGTCAGTGATGCCATCCAGCTATCTCATCCTCTGTCGTCCCCTTCTCCTCCTGCCCGCAATCCCTCCCAGCATCAGAGCCTTTTCCAATGAGTCAACTCTTTGCATGAGGTGGCCAAAGTACTGGAGCTTCAGCTTTAGCATCATTCCTTCCAAAGAAATCCCAGGGTTGATCTCCTTCAGAATGGACTGGCTGGATCTCCTTGCAGTTCAAGGGACTCTCAAGAGTCTTCTCCAACACCACAGTTCAAAAGCATCAATTCTTCAGTGCTCAGCTTTCTTCACAGTCCAACTCTCACATCCATACATGACCACAGGAAAAACCACAGCCTTGACTAGAGGGAACTTAGTCAGCAAAGTAATGTCTCTGCTTTTGAATATGCTATCTAGGTTGGTCATAACTTTTCTTCCAAGGAGTAAGTGTCTTTTAATTTCATGGCTGCAATCACCATCTCCAGAGATTTTGGAGCCCCCCAAAATAAAGTGTGACACTGTTTCCACTGTTCCCCCATCTATTTCCCATGAAGTGATAGGACCGGATGCCATGATCTTCATTTTCTGAATGTTGAGCTTTAAGCCAACTTTAAGTCCTCCCTAAATAATCTCTAAAAATTATACACAAAAAGCTGCTTTCATAATGTGTCTACACAATTACATTGTAGATGTTAAACAAGAGGTATTATTTAACCATACAGCAGAAGCAGCAGACTTCTTTATGATGATCAAATGCAGAGCAGTTACTAAGGTCATAAAATTAATTTTAGTCTTGAAATTTCATAAAGAATCCTGGACTGTGAATACATTTTGAAAGTCCATCATTTGATCTTCAATTTGGAAGCTAGAAAATCCAGCCCAAGAAATTCTCCCTGCTAGGTTTCACTTGCACTATTAATAAATATAGGTGAACTTCTCTCTCTTCAAGGTCTCTGATATCTGCTCAAGCACCTGACCTGCAAAGAAATGATTTTTCTTCCTACTTGTAATACAAGGACTTTCTTTGTCCACACCGGTATCAGACCAGTTTCCTGGAAGAGCTTTATAGGTATATGTTCCACATGAATTAAAACTCTTGCTTTTTATTTATGTCTTTTCACAAATGCATTAAATAAGATGAATTCTCAAACTTGACACTCCAAACATGTCTTTCATTACACAATCAATTCATGCAATTATATCCCAGTAAAAAAGAGGCCAGATTCTTATTCAGTTCAGTTCAATCACTCTGTCATGTCTGACACATTGCGACCCCACGGACTGCAGCATGCAGGACTTCCCTGTCCATAATCACCTCCCACAGCTTACTCAAACTCATGTCCATTGAGTCAGTGATGCCATCCAACCATCTCATCCTCTGTCAGCTCCTTCTTCTCCTGCCTTCAATCTTTCCCAGCATCAGGACCTTTTCCAATGAGTCAGTTCTTTGCATCAGGTGGCCAAAGTACTGGAGCTTCAACTTCAGCATCAGTCCTTCCAATGAATATTCAGGACTGATTTCCTTCAGGATTGACTGTTGGATCTCCTTACAGTCCAAGGGACTCTCAAGAGTCTTCTCCAACACCACAATTCAAAAGCATCAATTCTTTGTTGCTCAGCTTTCTTTAGAGTCCAACTCTCACATCCATACATGACCACTGGAAAAACCATAGCTTTGACTATATGGACTTTTGCTGGCAAAGTAATGTCTCTGCTTTTTAATATGCTGTCTAGGTTGGTCATATCTTTTCTTTGAAGGAGCAAGCAACTTTTAATTTCATGTCGTAGTCACTATCTGCAGTGATTTTGGAGCCCCCCAAAATAACGTCTCTCACTGTTTCCATTGTTTCCCCATTTATTTGCCATGAAGTGATGGGACTGGATGCCATGATCTTAGATTTTTGAATGTTAAGCTTTAAGCCAACTTTTTCACTCTCTTCTTTCACATCAAGAGGCTCTTTAGTTCTTCGCTTTCTTCCATAAGGATAGTGTCATCTGCATATTTGAGGTTACTGATATTTCTCCCGGCAATCTTGATTAGAGCTTGTGCTTCATCCAGCCCAGCATTTTGCATGATGTACTCTGCGTATAAGTTAAATAAGCAGGCTGACAATATACAGCCTTGACAAACTCCTTTTTGAATTTGGAACCAGTCTGTTGTTCCATCTCTGGTTCTAACTGTTACTTCTTGACATTGATATAGATTTCTCAGGAGGCAGGTCAGGTGGTCTGGTATTACCATCTCTTTCAGAATTTTCCATAGTTTATTGTGATCCACACAGTCAAAGGGTTTGGCATTGTCAGTAAAGCAGAAGTAGATATTTTTTCTGGAACTCTTGCTTTTCAATGACCCAGCAGATGTTGGCAATTTGATCTCTGATTCCTCTGCCTTTTCTAAATCCAGCTTGAATATCTGGAAGCTCATGGTTCACATACATTGAAGCCTCACTTGGAGAATTTTGAGCATTACTTTGCTGGCATGTGAGATGAGAGCAGTTGTGTGGTAGTTTAAACATTTTTTTGTATTCCTTTTCTTTGGGATTGGAATGAAAACTGACCTTATTTATTCTAATTGATATCTGATTCTTATTGAACCTATGCAAACAATTATATTACCATAGAAAAGAAAGACATAGTAAAAATATCTAATTCTATATTAGAGATCAGAAAGAGAGATCAGAAAGATCAGAAAGGGAGATCAGAAAGAAAGAGATAACATTTAAAGAACGTTTTATTTCAAACTGCAGAAGTAATTTCTATTAAGTTGAGTCATTCAGAGAAATGAAGAAAGAGGAGAAAAGGCTTTTGGAAAACCCAGGAAAATACAGAACATTAATGACAGTATCAATAATATTTCAACCTAAACAACCAAATTCTACATCTTTCTTCATCAATCCTAGTTCATTATTTTCCACTGGAAATTGGATCAGCAGTTGCTTTCATGAAATCATCTCATTCTGGTTTGAGAAAGAATTAATAGAAATCCTCACTTACTCCCCAAATACCATCAAAGTTGTCAACTGAAGGCGATTTGAAAGTCTACACTTTTTAAATACCACATTAAATATATTGGTTTGCTAGGATACCAGAACAAAGTACCACAGAGTGGGTGGCTTAAATACCAGAAGTTTGTTTCTTTTTGGTTCTGGAGGTTTGACATTCAAGATACAGGTATCAGTGGGACTGGTTTCCTTCTGAGGCCACTCTCCTTGGCTCATAGATGGCCATTTCTCCTTTTGTCTTTAAATGATCTTTCCTCTATGTGTTTGCGTCTTAACCTTGTCTTCTTAGAAGGACACCAGTCATACTGAATTAGGGCCCACCTACATGGCCTTATGTGTGTGTGCATGCTAAGTCGCTTCAGTCATGTCCAGCGCTTTAAGACCCTATGGAATGTATCCCTCCAGGCTCCTCTGTCCATGGAATTCTCCAAGCAAGACTGCTGGAGCGGGTTGCCATGCCCTACTCCAGGGGATCTTCCCGACCCAGGGATCAAACCCACATCTCTTATGTCTTTAGCATTAGCAAGAGGGCTCTTTAGCACCAGCGCCAGGTGGGAAGCCCCCTACATGGCCTCAGTTTACCTTAATTATTTCTGTGAAGAACTATCTCCAAGTACAGTTACATTTTGAAGTACTGGAGAAGATTTCAACATATAAATTTGGGGAAATACAATTTGTCCATGCTGCTGCTGCTAAGTCACTTCAGTCATGTCCAACTCTGTGCAACCCCATAGATGGCAGCCTACCAGGCTCCTCCATCCCTGGGATTCTCCAGGCAAGAACACTGGAGTGGGTTGCCATTTCCTTCTCCAAAGCATGAAAGTGAAAGTGAAAGTGAAGTCGCTCAGTCGTGTCTGACTCTTAGCCACCCCTTGGACTGCAGCCTTCCAGATTCCTCCATCCATGGGATTTGCCAGGCAAGAGTACTGGAATGGGTTGCCATTGCCTTCTCCAAATTTGTCCATAATTTTAAGTACATCTGGATTAGCCTTTTCCAAGAAATCCTCAGGTTGTCCTTTGTTAGCAATCAAATTCATAACTTCTTGTAAGCCTGAGAGGAAAGTAGAAGCAAGTTGCTGATGTTAAGACTGAATGGATGCTAATTCATTGTGCCTGTGTGTCAAGTAACTTCAGTTCAGTTCAGTTCAGTCGCTCAGTCGTGTCCGACTCTTTGCGACCCCATGAATCACAGCATGCCAGGACTCCCTGTCCATCACCAACTCCCAGAGTTCACTCAAACTCATATCCATCGAGTCGGTGATGCCATCCAGCCATCTCATCTTCTGTTGTCCCCTTCTCCTGCCCCCAATCCTTCCCAGTATCAGGGTCTTTTCCAATGAGTCAACTCTTCTCATGAGGTGGCCAAAGTATTGGAGTTTCAGCTTCAGCATCAGTCCTTCCAATGAACACCCAGGACTGATCTCCTTTAGGATGGACTGGTTGGATCTCTTTGCAGTCCAACGGACTCTCAAGAGTCTTCTCCAACACCACAGTTCAAAAGCATCAACCCTTTGGCTCTCAGCTTTCTTCACAGTCCAACTCTCACATCCGTACATGACCACTGGAAAAACCATAGCCTTGACTAGAGGGACTTTTGTGGGCAAAGTAATATCTCTGTTTTTGAATATGCTATCTAGGTTGGTCATAACTTTCCTTCCAAGGAGTAAGCGTCTTTTAATTTCATGGCTGCAATCACCATCTGCAGTGATTCAATCATGTCCAACTCTTTGTGACCCTATGGACTATAAATTCCAAGTCTCCTCTGTCCATGAGATTCTCCAGGCAAGAATACTGAAGTAGGTTGCTAGGCCCTCTTCCAAGAGATCTTCCTGACCCAGGGAACAAGCCATGTCTTCTGGGTGTCCTGCACTGGCAGAAAGGTTCTTTACTATGAGCGCCACATTATAGTTATCAACAATATCATAAAGGAGAAGAGTAAAATTCTCCACTGAAGTCAATAAGATACCTATTCTTTTTAAAGGAATAGATTCATGTTTCCATTAAGGATGCTGCTAAGCTGCTGCTGCTAAGTCACTTCAGTCTTGTCCGACTCTGTGCGACCCCATAGACAGCAGCCCACCAGGCTCCACCGTCCCTAGGATTCTCCAGGCAAGAACACTGGAGTGGGTTGCCATTTCCTTCTCCAGTGCATGAAAGTGAAAACTGAAAGTGAAGCCACTCGGTTGTGTCCAAACCTCAGCGACCCCATGGACTGCAGCCTTCCAGGCTCCTCTGTCCATAGGATTTTCCAGGCAAGAGTACTGGAGTGGGGTGCCATTGCCTTCTCCATCCATTAAGGATAAAAACATAATATAGGCTGACATGTTTCTAGAGCTTCTCAGCACATCTTATAAAGTGTATATCCAATTAAATATATTTATATTAATTTTTTTTGTACAAAATTAGCCTACAGAAAGCTTCCTTATTTAACAACTTTACTCATGAAACTCATTCAGTAATGCTGAGCTAATTAAGAAAAAAATAAAACATTCCAAAGATTTCCAATTATCACTATCTCCAATAGGGAATGATTTATTGGCTGTGCACAAGCTATATTCCTACATACAGAAAGATATGTGGACTATTTAGTTGAGTCTAGCCTAATGGTCCAATAACCTCTAGACTCCAGGCCTGGATGTAGAAAGACACAATACCCAAACAATAAGTTGTATATACAAGTTGCCCTACTGTTTATACAGTCACAACCAGTTGATCTGATAACTAACTGTTAATCTTTGATCCTACCATAGAAAGATATAGTCCGAACTCTGATATAGACAAACATCACTGACCAACTCACATGCCAAGATTTGGAAACAAAAAAAAAAAAAAGGAAGAAAAAGAAAAAAAAAGAAGGAAAAAAGACAAAAATGGGGGAAAAAAGATTCAACTAAGGAAAGATTTTAAGGCCACTTAGAATTCACTCTGGGAAGCAAAAGCAGTGTGCCTGGGTAGGTCTTAATCAAAATAAATAGCTAGTCAAACAAAGATATATGCTTCTAGAGGACTGGGTAATTTTTAGTTAGATACTTCTCTGAATAACAGGCTTCTTTTGCCTTAATTTCCATATATTTGACTTTTTTTTTCTTAATAGCTCCATGAGAGGTATTTGTTTTTAAGATGGACTTCAACCAGGAAGTGAAAATAGCAGAATATCCATGGCCTTCACATCACTACCTTATGAATTAGCCTATAACAAAAAGTTACAAAAGGAAAGAATATCTCAATTTGCAGGACCATGCAAACTGAAAAAGATTTCATTTTCTAGATCATAGAAAATCTGTGACAGTGAGTTGACATGTGCTACAGGGCACTGGTGAACACAAATCTAGGGCTTTCATTAATTAGGAAACCACTTAGGTTAAATATTGAGAATTTATAGAAGCACAAATTGCCAACATCCGTTGGATCATAGTAAAAGCAGAATTCCAGAGAAACATCTACTTCTGCTTCACTGACTGTGCTAAAACCTTTGACTGTGTGGATCACAACAAACTGGAAAATTCTTCAAGATATGGGAATGCTAGACCACCCTACCTGCCTCCTGCAAAACCTGTATGCAAGTCGAGAAGAAATAGAAGCAGACATGGAAACAAACCACTTCAAAATTGGGAAAGGAGTATGTCAAGGCTGTATATTGTCACCCTGCTTATTTAATTTATATTTGGAGTCCAACATGAGAAATGCCAGGCTAGATGAAGTGCAAGCTGGAATCAAAATTGCCAGAAGAAATAACAATAACCTAAGATATGGAGATGATACCACCCTAATGGCAGAAAGCAAAGAGGAATTAAAGAGCCTCTTGATGAAGATGAAAGAGGAGAGTGAAAAAGCTTGCTTAAAATTCAACATTCAAAAAACTACAATCATGGCATCCAGTACCACCACTTCAGGCAAATAGATGGGGAAACAGTGGAAACAGTGAGAAACTTTATTTTCTTGGGCTCTAAAACCACTGTAGATGGTGACTGCACTGTGAAATTAAAAGATGCTTGCTCCTTGGAAGAAAGGCTATAACCAACCTAGACAACATATTAAAAAGCAGAGACATTACTTTGCCAACAAAGGTCCATATAGTCAAAGCTATGATTTTTCCAGTAGTCATGTATAGATGTGAGAATTGGACCATAAAGAAGGCTGAGCAACAAAGAATTGATGCTTTTGAACTGTGGTGTTGGAGAAGACTCTTGAGAGTCCCTTGGACTGCAAGAAAATCAAACCAGTCAATCCCAAAGGAAATCAACCTTGAATATTCACTGAAAGGACTGAAGCTGAAGCTGAAGCTCCAATACTTTGGCCACCTGATGCAAAGAGCCAGCTCACTGGAAAAGACCCTGATGCTGGAAAGATTTAAGGCAGGAGGAGAAGGGGGCGATAGAGGATGAGATGGGTGGATGGCATCACTGATTCAATGGACGTGAGTCTGAGCAAATTCAAGGAGATAGTGGAGGATAGGGAAGCCTGGCTGTAGTCCATGGAGTCACAAAGAACCTGACACGACTTAGCAATGGAACAACAGGGTAGGAAAGGGGTTCCCAGGACAGAGAAACTTTCATTATAAGTTTTTCAATTTTTATATTTACCGCAGAAGTATTTGTTCAAAAGCACTATTAAGTGGAAGCACGAAGAAGTAACACAAGTCTGTAGGAGATGTTAAGATAGAATCAGGAGGGGAATACCAGGACTCCTGCTTGCCTTCCCACCTTGGCCTTTAGACTTCTGTGATCCCTAAGAAGCTCCTCTGACCCCCCAGAACTCTATGCAGCATGTTGGAAAATCATTTATGAAGCCCTTTCTACTTAGTTTATGGATAAAATAATAGTCAAAAAGAAGTTTCCTTGACTAGGAAATGTTCTTCTCCAAGTTCACAGAGATCAGGGACAAAATTTGGACCAGACCACCCAACTTCTATATTGCCCTGGTAGCTCAGTGGTAAAGAGTCTGCTTGCAATGTGGGAGACCCACGTTCGAACCCTGGGTCGGGAATATCCCCTGGAGAAGGTAATGGCAGCCGACTCTAGTATTCTTGCCTGGGAAATCCCATGGACAGAGAAGCCTGGTGGGTTACAGTTGATGGGGTCGCAAGAGTCGGAAATGACTCTTATTTACTTACCCAACTTCTTCCTCTCCAAGGACTCTCTGGTTCTCTATGCCATCTCTCTGAAATATTGCTCCTCGTCTGTGCACTGCCCACTCATTGACCCTTTTTTCATAGTAAATCTGCAAATGCAAAAGAGTATCATATTTGCTTTCAAATCTACTAAATGTTACATTTTTGTAATCTTGCAAAGGGACTTGCAAATTCAACACCAAGATCAATGCATCTAACATTTTCATGTTATCTAGTAAATGAAAAGGAAAAAAAAGCAAGATGGCTTGGAGCTGATAATTACAGTATGCTTGGATAACATCTGCTTCCTAAAACATTTTGTATAATTTTCATTTTTGTGCATGAACATATTGATGGAAGATCTGTGAGTTTTTTATAGAGTTTCAAAGGTCATTTTCAAATCTTTGAATTTTCTTTGTCATTTTATCACTTCCTGCTCCTAGATGAGGTTCTGTATTTCCTGTTGTGTCCTTATGTTTCCAGGGCAGATTTTCATTGTTCTTTTAATCATTTTTCAATTTAATAAACTGTTTTATGATGTAGACCCAAATAATGGGCTTTTGTGGAGAAATGCTAGGGTTTAGAAAGAAGGAAGGAAGGAGGGGGTGTGAAGTAGAGGAATAAGCTCAAGCACATTGGGATTGCCTTTTAAAATCCTACACAGATTTTTCCCCTCATTCAGATAACTTGCTGACCTTATCCTATGCTACATCTGATTGCAATTACTTCAGTTTGTTAAGCTGACCAATTTTAGAAACTTGGACAATGTACTTCGTTGCAATCAGATCTGCGTTAAAACCCAGAAATGAAGGATAAATTGGTTATTCCACTGAAGTTGTTATGGTGAATTTTTTCCAAAAGAAATACACTCGTGTCAGCAGCCCTGAACTTTCATTTCTCCAAACTTTTGACATGTCTTCTGCAAATAAGCCTAGTATCTTCTACACAATAGGCTTCCCTGGTGGCTCAGTGGTAAAGAATCCATCTGCAATGCAGGAGACTCAGATTTGATCCCTGGTTTGGGAAGATCGGAGGTGGGCATGGCAACCCACCTTGCCTGGAGAATCCCATAGAGGATCCAGTGGGCTATAGTCCACAGGGTTGCAGAGAGTTGGATATGACTACAGTGACTTAGCACATCTTCTACATAATCTGTAATTTCATGAAACTCAGTTGCAAGCTGTTACAGTAGGTTTTCATAATTCTTCACTTCTCCTTTGTAAATTTTATAATTATTGTCAAAACATTTTAAGGTAAAAAACACATAGAAAGGAAAAAGTGAGAGGAGAGTCATACCATAAACTTTTCAGCATTAGAATATTGATTCTTTCTGTTCACTAATATATTTCTATTTATCTTTCTATCAGTCTGCCATTCCCATGGGTGGATTTAGCAACCTCTTAACACAATGTGATTTAAGGGGTACAAAAGAAGGTATCTCTGATTTTTAAAAATTCACTTCACAAATTGCCTTAGCCTGCAAAATCCCCACCTTTTCCCTCTAGAGTAGAGATCTGGATGCAGAAATCTCAGTGAAAATGCAGGTGGGTCACCAGACTCATATCTAGGATCTGCACCAAAGGCTTTGTAATTTCCCAAGATGGCAAAGCCCTAATGGGATGAGATGGGGCTTCAGGAGGGTAAAGTGAATCACAGAAAATGGCAGCTAATCACACTCCTGGAATCATGAAGTTCTATGCATTTTTGTTGGCAGAGAAGACCGGGCCTAGATAAAGGACTTTTACAGGGCCACCAACAGGTGCCAGGTAATGAGAAAGCCAGCTACTTCCCAAGCGGGCATGCATGCATGCTCAGTCACTTCTGTTGTGTCTGACTCTTTTGTGACCCGTGGACTGTAGCCCTCCAGGATCCTCTGTCCATGGGAATGTCCAGGTACGAATACTGGAGTAGGTTGCCGTGCCCTCCTCCAGGGGATCTTCCTGACCCAGGAATCGAACCCACGTCTCCTGCAGCTCCAGCACGGCAGGCAGTTTCTTTACCACTGAACCAAAAGGGAAATCCATAAAATGGAGTAACTTCTTATATTTCTGTTTAGGTTGTAAAGTCAACATGTAGGCATAAGGCAACTTCAGTTCAGTTCAGTCGCTCAGTCGTGTCCGATTCTTTGCGACCCCATGAATCGCAGCATGCCAGGCCTCCCTGTCCATCACCAACTCCCGGAGTTCACTCAGACTCACGTCCATTGAGTCCGTGATGCCATCCAGCCATCTCATCCTCGGTTGTCCCCTTCTCCTCCTGCCCCCCTTAGTCACAGTTAATATGTCAAACTCTCTTCTTTCTTTTATAATTGTTTATAGCCATCCAGCTAAAGACTACATTTCCCAGCTTTCCTTGCAACTAAATGTGGTCATGTGACTAGGAGTACTGCCAATGGGAGCTGAGCTAAATCGGTGCGTACAGTTTCTAAAACATTGCATTAAAAAAGAAGATATATGGAATTTCCCTGGTGGTTCAGTAGCTAGAAGTTGGTGCTTTCACTGCTGGGCCCGGCTGCTCACAGCACAGCAAAAAGAAAAACAACGAGGGGAAAATTAAAAATCAAAAAGAATAGTGGATATGCTCTCCACTGTGCTGGCTTGAAGGATGAGCACAGCACAAGATGGAAGCCACATGGTGAGGATAATAGAGGAAAAAGAATGAACACGGGCCCTGATGAATTCTTAGAGCAAGCCACCCACATTTAAACAAGCACGACAAGCCAGCTCTTCTCTCTTATGACTTTTCTTTCTTAGAAACAAGGATATCTACTTCACTGCTGGCCCAGCTGCTCACAGCACAGCAAAAAGAAAAATAACGAGGGGAAAATTAAAAATCAAAAAGAATAGTGGATATGCTCTCCACTGTGCTGGCTTGAAGGATGAGCACAGCACAAGATGGAAGCCACATGGTGAGGATAATAGAGGAAAAAGAATGAACACGGGCCCTGATGAATTCTTAGAGCAAGCCACCCACATTTAAACAAGCACGACAAGCCAGCTCTTCTCTCTTATGACTTTTCTTTCTTAGAAACAAGGATATCTGTATGGAAAATCAATATTAGGCCCCCAAGAACTTAGGATTTTGAGAGACCCTAAAGTGAAAAAAACGGCAAATTTGTATTTCCAGATTCCACTGAAAAGACATCAACTGAGATTGACTCTTTTCCCTCCCTTCACTTCCCTTTTAGTTTAAGAAAAACTGAATTCTCATCACCTCTCTCTCTTACTTGCTCATCAACATTTAAACAAGCACGACAAGCCAGCTCTTCTCTCTTATGACTTTTCTTTCTTAGAAACAAGGATATCTGTATGGAAAATCAATATTAGGCCCCCAAGAACTTAGGATTTTGAGAGACCCTAAAGTGAAAAAAACGGCAAATTTGTATTTCCAGATTCCACTGAAAAGACATCAACTGAGATTGACTCTTTTCCCTCCCTTCACTTCCCTTTTAGTTTAAGAAAAACTGAATTCTCATCACCTCTCTCTCTTACTTGCTCATCGGTACAATTTTAAAAATTGAGACACCTTGGATAAATCATACATTTTTTATTAAAATTCATTCTTTGTAAGAATTTGCCATGACTCATGTATGATTGTTCCAAAGACTTATGTGACCAACTCATGTCAGTTTTTCCACTGCTTGATCTTCCCTTTTTGCTGAATATCTGTCAGAACACATCTGTGCTGTGTGTACAAAATTTCACCTCTTGAGAGCCCTACATTTGTTAGAATCAAGTTTGCCTCATCTTTCAAACAGTGTTAATTCGATTTAAAAATATTTTTCTCATTAAGTTATTCCAAGGGTCTTTTTAAATTCTATCTCTTCATTTAGTCTATCCTAGATCTACTTTTTTAATTAGAATTTTACCAATGGAAAGGTGGAAGGCTCAATAAAATCTGGCTATAATTTCCCACCTCCTGTCAAACTCCATGTCGTGTATCAAAAGGAGGAGGGAAGGTATTGCTTTCTTCAGATAGCACGAGACAAACAGTTGAGATCCAATACATTTGGAAAACGTCTTCCTCACAACTTTTATCTGTAGGTGAATGTCCTGTATAGTGGGTTTCTCAATGCATCTTAGACACATTGTATTTATATACAAATACCGGGAAATAAATTTGTATGTGTCCCTGAGGAAAGTTTCATGGAAACATCTACTCTTCATCACTTTAGGACTAAGGAATCTCTGTAACAT
>SJXQ01005367.1:356967-464300 GCA_006408695.1 Aepyceros melampus
ATAACAGAGGATGAGATGGCTAGATGGCATCACTGACTCGATGGATGTGAGTCTGAGTGAACTCTGGGAGTTGGTGATGGACAGGGAGGCCTGGCGTGCTGCGATTCATGGGGTCGCAAAGAGTCGGACATGACTGAGCGACTGAACTGACTGACTGATGTCATTCATAGAGTTGACAAAATGTTCTAATTCATCTTCAGGTTAAGATCCAGGACATTATGACCCAATGACAGAGGAATGAAAGGACCCTTGCTTGCACTTTTTATTGTTTAGTCGCTCAGTTGTGTCCAGCTTGTGGACTATAGCCCACTGGGCTCTTTTGTCTATGGGATTTTCCAGGCAAGAATACCGGAGTGGATTGCCATTTCCTTCTCCTGGGGATCTCCCTGACCCAGGCATCAAACCAGTATCTCCTGCATTGGTAGGCAGATTCTTTATTGTCAGATATTCTTTTAGATGCTGGGAATACAGTGATGAAGCTAAGAATTTGTCCTAACAAAGCTTACATTCTGAGGAAAGAATTTCTCTGTAGTAAATGAATCATCCAGTGAGGAAGAAAGATTACAACCATGTCAACATGGGCTTACTGGTAAACAGAACTTGTTTACTCAAGCTTTATAAAATCAACAATAAAATGGTTTCAGCTTCACAAGTGAATAAAGCAAAATTTGTTACCCCTTGAAAAGCAGAAATGAAAAATTATCACAATTCTCTTTTACCTTATCAGTTCATCAATAAGGGAGACATTTTAAAAATAAACTAAAATAAAAATGTTTAATTTTCAGAAAGAAATAACTATGCTTTGCCTAAAGTTTTATTCTGTGCTTTAAGCCCATGTTTCTTTATGTGCTATCTATCTGTTCTTAATTCCTTCTGTCTCTTTTAGCAATCTTTACCAATGCATTAATTTCTTCACTAAAATTCTTATGAGGAGGAAAATACTGACAAGTTGCCCAATTTTAAAAAAGTACTATGTCTTATATAATCTGATGAATAAAATACTCTTAATTTAAAGAAGTTTAACTGTCCTTATCTTCCTCTCCATGACTCTCCAGCCCTACCCTTTCCCCTACCTCCCCACCCCCACCCCACCTTGGAATAAGCTGAAGGTTAGCTATGAATGAGATGTTCATGAACATTTCTTTGTTTCTAAAATTTAAATTTCTAAGTTGTTATAATTGAATCACTCTCCGGCAGCTACCTTTTTCACAAGCGATAGGTCAAGATGGAGAGTAGAAATCCATCCTTCACTAAACTTGAAAATTTATTTTTAAAGTAAAAAATTTCAACTTAAAATGTTACTGCTTATTATTCATTATAATAATTGCTAGACTAGATATAGCTTCCTCCATATATAAAATCAGTTCAGTTCAGTTCAGTCACGCAGTTGTGTCCGACTCTTTGCGACCCCATGAATCACAGCACGCTGGGCCTCCCTGTCCATCACCAACTCCCGGAGTTCACTCAGACTCACGTCCATTGAGTCCATGATGTCATCCAGCCATCTCATCCTCGGTCGTCCCTTTCTCCTCCTGCCCCCAATCCCTCCCAGCATCAGGGTCTTTTCCAATGAGTCACCTCTTTGCAAGAGGTGGCCAAAGTACTGGAGCTTCAGTTTTAGCATCATTCCTTCCAAAGAAATCCCAGGGTTGATCTCCCTCAGAATGGACTGGTTGGATCTCCTTGCAGTCCAAGGGACTCTCAAGAGTCTTCTCCAACACCACAGTTCAAAAGCATCAATTCTGCGCTCAGCCTTTTTCACAGTCCAACTCTCACATCCATACATGACCACAGGAAAAACCATAGCCTTGGGCTCAATTCATTTTGGAAATATTGCATTTCTATGATGTCAGGCCACATCAGGAATTTTGCAGCCTTTCTGTGGAAAATAATATACTAAAGATATATATGTGTCAGTCATATTTTATTCATTTTTACCCTTTTCCATCTTAATGATTAAAACATATTAAAGCAATTGTTTCTGAATTCCTTTCCAGACCACCCACCCAAGACTAAATTAGTTTCCCCAGTACAGAAGTGGTACCCAGACCACTAAGGTACCATCAAGGATGGATAGAACATGGAAACATCTCACCAGAGCAGCAAGAACTCCATAGATTCAGAAAGAAAGAAAGGGATGAAGAGGTGAAGGGAAGGACAAGAAAGAAGTCTGGCATCTGTGGTGGAGCTGACCACATATTCACAATCTCATTTCTCTTGCTGAGTTCGAAGTATCCCACACTTGCCATCTCCCTTGCACTTGGAATTGAACAACAGACTACATTCTAAGGAGATGGAATGAGATGGGAAGGTGGCATTCTCCCTTCAGGCCTGACCCACACAACTCCCCAAGTAAGACTGCACATCCCCCTTCTCTTTTCTGTCAAGCCTGCCAGCTACAGAGGATTAGGGAAGCTCTCACAGGGGGAGTTAGGTGATGATGAAGTCACCTGAGGGAGCAAGGGCAGCAGAGCATCCATATTGGATGTGTGATGTGAGTAAGAAATACATCTTGTCTGGGTTAACACACTGAGATACTCAGTTATCTCTTACAGTAATACAGTACCCTGACTAATATAGCACCTAAAGAAATGCATCGGTGATGGACTCCATGTCTTCTTCCAGTCCTGTGAAGTGGTGGCTCCTCATCAAGACTCTGTTAGGTCACCTCTAAGGAGAAAAGCAACACCTCTAGAAAGTTCTCCATGTCCATGGTAAAGGGGTGCATCCTGTCCATTTATACACTGTAAAACTTCAGGGAGAGGACTTTATTATTCAGCACAGGAATGTCTTATTCTCTGATACTGTGTTGATGGCAAATGATCTCTTTATTCCTTGGAGGGAAAGCGAGAATCCTGGGGCAGTAATGATAGATTTTGTTGACATATGAAGCAATTTTGGCAAACCTAGCCAGCATTTTGGTTGTGATTTATATCTAGCCAGGGAGAAATGACATCTGGGCTGTCTGATTTATTCACTAGCAAAATGCTGGCTGAACCTAAAATAAGAAAATAGAGATTTATGTAACAGATTGCAGCGCCTTAATTTAAGAATGGCTAGGAAACCAGCAGACACTCCATGGCTCGGCTCTGCTTGGAATCACATGCTGCAAGTTAATATTACCTTTCTCAAAGCATGAAGTCACATGTTGAGAGTCAGGGCATTATTTCTTCACCTGAACATTTTCAAAATGACTATTTCATATCCAAATAAGTCCTGGCATTAAATAAACTTTCAACTGCCATGAAAAGCAAAGAGCTCTTGTGGAATTTAGCAGACCGCTCTGGTCTGTTGTGGGCTTCCCAAGTGGTTCTGTGGTAAGGAATCTGCCTGCCAGTGAAGGACTCAGGTTCAGTCCCTGGGTTGGGAAGATCCCCTGGTGAAGGAAATGGCAACCCACTCCAGTATTCTTGCCTGAAAAATCCTAGGACAGAAGAGTCTGGCAGGCTACAGTCCATGGGGTCTCAAAGAGTCAGACAAGACTGAGCAACTGAGCATGCACACATAGTCTTTTGTGCCTCAGCTTGGAAACCCACACGTGACTTTGCATTCATCTCTATGCCAGGAGAACTCAAGAAATACTGCGACTTGAGAGTAAGAATTCTGTCCCTTCTTTTAAGAAGTCAATGTCATAATTGTTTTCTTTCAAAACCCAACAAAGTTTTCCTGGAACACACTCAATGCTGTGAAGTCCAAAATGCAATTTCTCCCTGGTCTCAGCACCCACACTGGATGCTATTCTCCCAAAGCACCCATTTCTTCTCATCTTGGGGACACTGAGTCACATCACAGAGTCCTGCCTCTTGCTTCCTGCTTTGCCGAGATCTCAGCACTGACACGCAGTCCCCTCTAGAGAGCCAGAGGACTCCTTGGCAGGACTGTGATGTACTAACCTTATTCTAACTCCTCCTTGCATGTCTCCCCTTTCTCAGACATGCATTAGTTGATCAAGCAATACGCTTATCATGTTGGCTGGATGAAATTCTGAATAAAGCTGGGAGATTCACAGAGAGAGTGAAAAAAATGGCAGAAGACAGAAGAATGATGAAATGAGAAGGAAAGAAGAAACGGATAGAAGAGAGGAAAAGAGGGAAGGATACAGTCCATATACCCATCAGTGGTCAGCAGATGAGAAAGTTGAGTCCCTCATCAAAGGATCATTAGACAGGAGTATTTACCTTTTTTCCTTTAAAGAAAATTTTACTTTACCTACTTTCTTTAAAGGCTGTTGCCATTGCTCCCTTGTCCTTTTAGATTCCCCACACAGTGAAGGACTGCACAGAAGAATCCCTCCTGCCATATGGAATTTTGTCAGCTCATCATGCCTTCCTTAAAGCCAAGGTTTGGGAAGAATCACTGTTGTCACGGTTGAGGATGAGATTTTTATCCTCAGCAAGGCTGAGGATGCTAGATTATACAACTTCTTCCAGGAATATCTGTCCATGTAACTACAGGAAAAAATTTTCATCAGCCAAAGGAATGGATCTGTAGTGGATCTAAAATTTGGTCTGCAAAACTAGAGTGCAAGAAATATCACATTTATTTCTTGTCTTCATTGGCTCCACGTTAACTTTTCTCTGAGATGGCAAGAAATCCAATCCCTGTCAGCATTGGGGCTTTAGTTACACCTCCTCAGTCATGCAAAATTCCCTGTCACCATCTGGATTTGACAGTGTTAGGAGAAGGCCCTGGTCTTCTGTCCCACGTGGTCATCACTGCTGTACTTGCTTCCCAACCCCAAGATTTCCCCCAGAGGCGGGGAATTCCTCAGCTTCAAGCCAAGCCTAGGCTCCCAGGAGCTCGGGTGTTATATCTTCCCATCCCACCCCTACACCATAGAGAAATCTCCTTTTGGGGGCTCTGTGAATAGCTGTGCGATAGAGAGAAGTGCCTGGCACATTCCCCAGTTTCCTTTCCTCCGTTGAGCCCTGTCAATTCCTTTTGAACTCCAAGCAGTACAATTCATCTGCCCAGTCCTCTTCCAGAAGCATCCAGTGTCACCAGCCTGAGTTTTCACAACGGAGCACTAAGCATCAAAGAAGAAGAATTGCCTTCTCTGCCTCCTAACTCCTGCTCTCCTCCCTGTATCACACATCTTTCCGAGGTAAGGGAACACAGAGACTTGGCCACAAGAGCAAAATAGCCATCAACAACTCACTGAATGATCCCTCCACAAAGAACCGGATGTGGAATGAGAGGCATCTCCAAGGAGCGGAAGTGGCAGAAACCGCGGAGCAGTGGGGGCTCTGGCTTCACCTCAGTTCCTCCCTCGAGGAAGGGGTACCCACGCCAGTACTCAGACACGAGAAGAGAGCCTCCATGGGAAAGGGACACGATCTGGTCTTGGGAGGAACAAAGCTTTTGACGGGGAAAAACTGGGGCTCACGTAGGAATCCAACCATGGGGAAGCTATGTGACTTTGTGCAAATTAACCTCTACCTCACATCTTAGTGTTCTCTCCATAAAATGGAGTGATAACACCTTCTTGCAAAATACTCTTGAGAAGTGAATGAGTCTCCTCTTTGTCGACTCTTCTCTCAAATGTACCAAATTACTCTCTAGGATGGAGACAGAAGGGCAGGAAATGACAAAAAACGCCAGAGGAACATCTTAAAAATCTGAGAAGACCCTCATCTCCAGCCCAGTGACTTACTAAGCTCCATATGTCAGATCAAGCAGGTGAAGAGGGAAATGCCCGGAATCAGAGGTCACCATTCCCGCCCCCTCTCCTTTCCCTGAGGCCCTGAAGAGGATCCTGGAAAATACACACCAGGGTGGTTAAACCCCTAAATCTTGGAATCGATGGGAACCAGGTTTGGATCCCAACTTAATCTCAACGGGTTCAGTGAGCCTACTGAAATGTGAAACAGGGATACTCCTCTTTACAACAAGAATTACCATTAAAAAAATGAGGTGACACAACAGATTTAGCCCAGTGTCCTACAATCTAGTTACTAAGCTCCATATATCAGATCAAGCAGGTGAAGAGGGAAATACCGGGAATCAGAGGTCACCATTCCTGCCCCCTCTCCTTTCCCTGAGGCCCTGAAGAGGATCCTGGAAAATACACACCAGGGTGGTTAAACCCCTAAATCTTGGAATCGATGGGAACCAGGTTTGGATCCCAACTTAATCTCAACGGGTTCAGTGAGCCTACTGAAATGTGAAACAGGGATACTCCTCTTTACAACAAGAATTACCATTAAAAAAATGAGGTGACACAACAGATTTAGCCCAGTGTCCTACAATCTAGCAGCACGCCTATTATCATGGTCATTAGCATCTTTGGCCCACTTGCTAAGAAACCTTTCCATGAATATATCAGTTATGGAGACTTTTCCTTGTGATTTCATTGGTTTTAGCCTCGAAGCATTTTTAGCCTGTTCTTGATTATGTTCGATCATTTGTGAATCCCATTAATTCATTAATTTGGAAACCTGATAATTATCTCTCTCCAAAGTGACTCCAAGGTACCGAGGTTCACAAACAACAAAGAACGGCTTCCATGGAGCCACAGCGAACATCCTGCACCGCGGCACAAAGCCAAGTGTGCACAAGACACATGCTTGTAAACAGTCTCACCTTCACCCAGGATACCACTTTTATTGTGATGATGACTGTCGTTTTTCCTCTTCAAGGCTGACAAGTTGCACCAGGTATTTCCTTCTTACTTAGATACCAAAATAAAGTCTCCTCCAAACTTCTTGCTGTTGAGTTCTGCTGCCAGGGTGTTAGGGCCAGCCCCTGAGTCATGCAGCCCAAAGCCAAGTCAAGGGGAGGTGGTTTTCATTTCAGGAACTCAGCTCCGCTTCCTGGAGACTAAACACAGCAGCATCAATAAATAGGGGAGACGGGAGGCAGTAATGGAAGAATTTAAACTTCGGCTTCAATATTCCCAACAAGCATGCAGTAGTTTAATACAGCTGTACAATAAATGAATTTTTATGTGGTAGAAGGCAAGATCAAGATGGCCTGATTCTGCCATCACACAGCCAACAGGGATGGAAAAAGCATTTTCTTAAATGTGCAGCCTTTTTACTAAAATAGCCCAGATGGTCCTAATGGGTATTTGTAAGTACTTTTTTTTTCTTTCAATCGTTCTGCAAATATTTATAATCACCTCTTATGTACCAGATGTTGAGGGTACACCAGGGAATGAGACACGGATGGTTCCTAACTTCATAGAGCTTATATTCCACTGGAAAAGACAAATCATAAGTGAGGGTCTGTCCTTAAACCAAGAGATGATGAACAAACTGACCTAGGGTAAGTGTGTTAAGCTTCCTATATCACCACTTCCTCTCCTGTGGGAAGGAGTTGCTGTTGCTGACATTTGTGTGCTCAGTCATGTCTGACTCTGTGACATCATAGACTGTAGCCCACCAGGCTCCTCTGTTTGTGGAGTGGGTTGCCATTTCCTACTCCAAGGGATCTTCCCAACCCAGGGATCGAACCCAGGTCTCCTGCATTGCAGGTAGATTCTTTACTGCTGAGCCACTTGGGAATTCCACAGTTCCGTGTCTGCTTAAGGAGCGTGGGTATTAAAAGTCCCCACTTCCAACACTGGAGCTTCAGTGTGGCATAAATGAATTGCCATATCAGAGCTGAGAGCAGGGCAGCCTTACTGAAGTGTGTGCTGTTGGTACCCGCCACCTCAGAAGGGGAGTAGAGGGCAGGGGCTTTTTCCTTGTTCCATCGAGTTCTTTCTGCTTAGAATGTGCCTGAACAGAATAGGTGCTCACAAGTATTAGTTACATGACTGAAATAAAATCAAAGGGCAGATTTTGATTTATGCTATGAAAGAAGTGAATGGCTTGAGCCACTTGGGAATTCCACAGTTCCGTGTCTGCTTAAGGAGCGTGGGTATTAAAAGTCCCCACTTCCAACACTGGAGCTTCAGTGTGGCATAAATGAATTGCCATATCAGAGCTGAGAGCAGGGCAGCCTTACTGAAGTGTGTGCTGTTGGTACCCGCCACCTCAGAAGGGGAGTAGAGGGCAGGGGTTTTTTCCTTGTTCCATCGAGTTCTTTCTGCTTAGAATGTGCCTGAACAGAATAGGTGCTCACAAGTATTAGTTACATGACTGAAATAAAATCAAAGGGCAGATTTTGATTTATGCTATGAAAGAAGTGAATGGCATCTTCTATAAGAAGAATGGAAATGTAGGAAGCTAGAATGATCTGGCCAGAAGGGTCTCTGTAAATAACTAGGGAAAGAGCATTCCTGTGAGAGAGAACGGATGCAAATGCATGGAGGCAGGAAATGCTTGCTGTGCTCCAGAATCTTCTAACACTAGGCAAGCACAGACACCTGCCTGAATGCTGATTTTCCAGCCTGAATCTTGTAACGCCTTGGATGTTCATCTCCTGCCCTGGGTCTGTTCCCCCCACATGACAGTACATGACTTCTTTAAATCTGAGTATCTCTCGACTTAAAGATTTCCTGAAAGGAGTGGTGTTGAATTCTAGAGGGAACTGGAAGTCTCTGCAGACCTAGGGGAATCTGGTTAGTGGCAGTGTGGTCACCCACAAATTCTCCGACGTCTCCCCTCTTCTTCCCCTCTAAGTTTCACTCCCCTTCCTGGGATGTTTGACATCTTGGAATTCCCAAGACTTTTCCTTAAGCTCATATTTTTTTTTAAGATTTTTTTTTAATGTGGATCATTTTAAAAGTTTTCATTGAATTTGTTACAATATTGCTTCTGTTTTGTGTTTTGGTTTTTTGGCTGCGAGGCGTGTGGGATCATAGCTCCCCAACAGAAATCGAACCTGCAGCCTCTGCATTGGAAGGCAAAGTCTTCACCACTGGACCACTGGGAAAGTCCCTCCTTTAAATAGTGACTAAACAACAACGGAAGAGGTGGCATCTCATAAACTCACTTCCCAGGAAGAGATTTTCATCCTATGTGTTTCCATCCCTAAAAGCTCAAAACTCTTCTAAAAGGAGTTGCTGATGTGTCTTCAGAAATGCTCATATTTGCTCAGAAGAAAAGTGATATTTTTCTTCTCGTTATAAATAAAGCAGACTTCCCCCTGTTTTATGATGAGACCTTGTACAGTCCAGCAGGATTGGCTTCTGACTAGAAAGACAGGCAGGAGGTCCTCCAACTGCTCCTGAGAGCTGATCGACTGGTCAGGCCACAGCTGTGCCCATCTGTACCATGAGACACACCACTGCCACCACCCATTTCCCCCAGCTCTCTAACCATCAGCCATCTCAAATCTGTGGTTTCCCTGGTGGCACTAGAGGTAAAGAACCTGCCTGCCAATGCAGGAGATATAAGAGATGTAAGTTTGATCCCTGCATTTGAAAGATCCCCTGGAGGAGGGCCTGGCAGCCCACTCCAGCATTCTTGCCTGGAGAATCCCCAGGGACAGAGGAGCCTGGCCGGCTACAGACCATGAGGTTACAAAGAGTCAGACACGACTGAAGCAATTTAGCATGCATGTAGCTCGAACAGCCTTGCTGAGGAAAGAAAAGAAGAGTGATCAAAGAGATATACACTCTCTGGCAGCCAGAGTAAAAAAAAAGGAGCAAGAACTTCTAAATAAGTCTCTGTTGGCTTCTTTGTCATGGTTGTATTGCAGGCAGATTCTTTAATGTCTGAGCCTCCAGAGAAGCCCAATATTCACAATATGTCCATCAAATCGAGAAATGCAATTCCTTGAAGATCAAAATGCTTATATGATACATCCTCCTCCTGGACATCCACATCCCTTTTCCCCCCAAGACTGTTGGGTGTACTTGAAAAAGTATCCAACTGGGAGCTGAGGCCCAGATTCAGGTTCTAGGGGGGAGAGTCCATTCCTCAAGCAGTCCCCTTGTCCTGCAGCATCTTCATTATTGCCCTGTATAATGAAGGGCAGTGCACTTGACGTCTGTTCTGGCTCTCCAACATTCCACGGATCTATGTAACAAGCAGAAGCTTGTGGGTGTTCATCTGGCACACCCAAAGAGGAATTTGCCTTGTTCAGGCACCATTTAGTGAAGTTTGCTGCTTATTATCTTTGCCAATTCCAATTGGACCTACCTAGTTAGGATGTCATCTGTAGCAAGTTCAGATAGCATTACTTTTTATTTAGATTAGATTAGATTAGATTAGATAGATACCTGATAGATCCTGAACTGATGTTATAAACATAAAATGTATCATTTATTAATATTACACTTAAAAATCCTGAGTTATAACAACTAATATACAGCTTCAAGGTGGTTTGTTGTAATACCCCCAATCTTTCCTCCCTAAAGTATTGATAAAACCCTTTAGGCAGATACATGGAAGGCAAGTATTTCTATCATCACCCTGTCCTTGTCTTCTTTTTGTAAGCCTTGTTCAGAACAGGTCCTTCTGTATTCTATACCAGCCTGTATGTGACCTTCTTTATAGACTGATTTGGAGAATTCTTAGTATCTTCTATGATTTCACAACATTCACACATTAAAGTTCAGAATCTGCATCAGTTGTCTTTATATAACTCTAGCTATTTCGATTCCTACTTGTGAATGCACAGACTCACGCAAATGTGAGAACTGTGGAAAGCATGGCTTGTCTCCAGGGCCCACTCTACAACTTGGGAGGGGCTGTCACTTGCCTGCTCCAGAATACCTTCTCTTCTTTGTCCCCCAGCCATGGAAGGACTTGGACAGACCACCCTGACTTTTGGAGAGAAAACAACATCTGAACGAGTGAGTGCTGCCTAAAGAATTCTTCCTCACTAAGCAGAAGCCATTACCCCAAGGTACTTCCTGAATCCCACCAGCCAATGGCTCCCCAAAAGATAGCAGCTGTGAGTAACCCCATAACTTTCTGGCCACAGGGGTTTTCTTGTTTAATTGCTTAAACCTGACTCACTCCACAGGATACCATCTTGGTTGTCAGGAGTCTGTCTTCTTTGCTTCATGTCTTCAGAACTCGTTGTTACCTGTATGTATCCAATGTATTGCCATTTATCGGGAATTACAGAAGAGGAAGCTCAGCTAAGTCGGCTTTCAAAAACTGGCCCAGAATGATGCAAGTGGGTTGAAATGAGTAGTAGAAACAGATGATTTTAATTCGTTTCATCTGTTCACTACCTGTGGCGCAGATGTACCGTCTGTGAGTACCGCAGCCCATGTTCTCTTTCTCTTTTACCATATCCCTTGACCCCTTCCGTGCACTAGAGATCCTTAAATTCCCCTTTTGGAAAGTTATATATCATCTCAGCATTCCTGAATTTCCATCTGTGCTTTGCATGTGATCAACAAAAATATATAAGTGATTGTGCAACTGTGAAAGGCTACTTCTTATTTCTGTGGAGAAACTGATCCATTCTCAGCATTTCCTCACAACTTGCGATTCCGTGTTCATTCCCTTCAAAATATGTGACTGTAGCTCATTATTCTTACCATTTCTGGTACGTTCACTGTAAGCGTTTGTTCCGTTTCAACCTTAGGAGGCATCTGTTTGTGGGGCATGTAGACTCCTCCTAACTTTGCACGTGTGTGCTCACTCAGTCGTGTCCAATTCTTTGTGACCCCATAGACTGTAGCCCACCAGGCTCCTGTGTCCATGGGATTTCCCAGGCAAGAATACTGGAGTGGGTTGCCATTTCCTCCTCCAGGAACTCCTATCCTGGTGTTTGGCCAGGGCTCTGCCTGGCAGCTGGTCAGGAGGGGAAGGCCTTGGTTCTCTTTCCCCTCTGCCACCACAGTTCCCCTTGGAGCCAGATATGGACACCTGGGTGAGTTGTGGTTGGGGCAGAGCAGGCTTGGGTGGGTGTACAGACAGGTGCATAAATACTGGAGTGGGTTGCCATTTCCTCCTCCAGGCGTCCTCCGTCTCCTCCCAGGGATTGAACCCACATCTCCTGCATTGGCAAGAGGATTCTTTGCCACTGAGCTACCTGGGAAGCCCCCCTAACCTTACCTGAGGGTTTATCACCTAAGAAAAGAGCTTTGTGTCATATACTCGATCATTTCCAGTAAACGTGTGTGGCGGCCTCCATCTCCTATAGTAAGTCAGATTCTTGTCCTGGATTGTCCTACCTAAGATATACAAGCGAAAGGCCTATCAAAGCACTAACCACCTTTCAGGCTCAACAAAAGCTCCTGTGTGGAAGCTTTCGTAACTCCCACCTCACGGACCACCACCTTCCCTGCCGTCCCACAGACCGATGCCCTGTGTCCCACAGTTAGCGCTTAGTCAGATCTAGTGTCAAACCGATGCCAGCTGCTGTGTCTGGAGTGCTGTGGTCTCACCAGTTACATGGGCGTTTCCTCAAGCCTGTGTGCCTGTCGCTAGTTCTTGGAGTATTACCTGGTCTTCTGCCTCCTCGCCCTTATAAAACACTAAAATGAACCCTTTCTGTGATCCCCTGCCATCCTCTTTTCCCCTCTAGAAGGATAGTTTTCACACTGAATGTAATTTTCTCCTGACATTCCTGGATGTGCCAGTGGACTGTGAACTCACTGAAGGCAAATCAGTGTCTTATTCATCGTTACAGCTTTGATGTATGGTACAGAACAACTTTTCAATGATCATCTGATTTATAATGTAAGGATAAATAAATTTTATCAAGAATTTATTAATTGCTCATAATGCTTTAATGTTTTAACTGAGCACTTGTTAAATATTAGAGAATCAATAAATAGCACACTTGAACAGTTGAATGAATCTTATATTTTTGACCGGCCAGAGTTATTTACCTAAATGAGTAAAACATTCAATAATGTGCAAGAGGAACTCAGTCATTGCTAAGATGCAAATAAAATGTAGCACCCTATGCTAAGAAATGTGACCTGAAAATAGTTGCTAGTTTATACATCACAGGCTTAGAGAAGCGCAGAAATATTCAGTGATCTCTGCTTGTCTGATAGCTCCAAGAATGACATCAAAGTATCATTTTAAAAAAATTCTTGCTAAATGTGAAAACCTGACAGTCTGCCCTGTCTCCTGCTGAGGGTCTGCCTCATGCCTGGTATCTGGGAGAAACACTTTCTATATATCATCAAAGTCGGCAGGGGCTATCGAGGTGGACTTTCACCTTGCCTGAGACCTCCAACATAATACCCTGTACCTCTGCTCTCTAAGCTCTCTGCCAACAGCTAACCTAAAAATCACATCAGCCAGTTCAACCCACTGTTATTTCAAAGTGCAACCCACATGTGAGAAAGGAGCCTGTGGCAAGCCTTTCAAGGTATTAAAACCGTGACTCACTGCCAGACAGAAAAAAAAAAAAAATGTTCTCTGCCCAGAAATTCAGTAACATATTATTGCTAAAATTAAGAATAAAAAACTCTCAAAACAGGCCTGTGATGAATTTGTATAAATGATGGCATTACAACATAAATCCAAAAAGAAAATGGCCTGATTTTCCAGTAAGTTCATGGAAGAACATTAGATAATATCAAATAACATCTCCTGCAAAACAGAGGAGATGGTCCCTGAAAAATGCCTTCTTTAACTGAATGAAGTCACAGAGTTATGAGCAGAGAAGGATGGTCTGGCTTTTTTGGCAAGGCTGTACTTAAACCAAGTTTGGAAGTAATTTCAAAAAGAATTATTGTTCCACATAAAGAAATGTGTCAGCCATATACTTTTCTACAGCAGTTTACTTTGCACACAAGACAGAGAGTCCTCCTCGTGTCCCTGGCCCAAAAAAATAAAGTCTGACACTGTTTTCCCATCTATTTCCCATGAAGTGATGGGACTGGAAAAATGGTACAGATAAGCTTATTTGCAAAGCAGAAAGAGAGACACAAACATAGAGAACAAGGAAGATAGCAAGGCGAAAGGGAGGGTGGAATGAATTGGGATTGACATACATACACCAATAGTAACCCCAGCCCCTGGCTTGCACTTGGTACCCAAACACTCACTACATTTTACAGAAATGTAAAATGCTCTTTCTGGGAGCATCCCATCAATGTGTCAGATGCATATCAACATGATAAAATGAGGCAACAGTTCAGGAAAAGAAACATCTATGTTGCTATTAGAAAACAATGCTTCACTTTTTTCCCATCCAGGTAGTTGTTCAAGGTGGGTGAGAATATGGAAGATTAATACGTGTCTCTGCAATGTCAAAATAGTTGGGGGCAAATAAAAGATTGTTTTTCAGTTGTTTGTATGTGGGGTGTAAACAGCTTCCCTCATACCTCAGTTGGTAAAGAATCTACCTGCAATGCTGAAGACCTCAGTTCGATGTGGAGTGTAAACAAATGCTTGCCTCTTTGGAAAACAAATGGGTCCCTTTGGATATTACAGAGCCAGAGTAGGACTTGAAAGAATGATGAATCTATAATCATTTAAAAGAGCAAAAAGGAAGCAGGGACATGTGGACAAGAATCATGGAGAGAACCTTCAGTATGTGAAGGAAAACATGCTTTAATACACTCACCATCCAACAAAGAACAATTTCTAAGAACACCACCCAAAGAGCCAAGACACTTCAATGGCACACATTAGCTTCACAAGCAGAGCATCTGATCAATAGCCCACTTCCAGAGCATCAGGAGCTGGTGTGAAGTGTCATGCCCACACTCCATCCAGGACAAGATTTTGGAGGCTTTAAGCACATAATCAATTAAAACAAGGAATTCTAACATGAAGAGTAAATTCATATTAACCATATTCTTTATCCACTGCAAATAGATTCATGGAGAAAATTTTATTTTTTTAAATTGATCTTTATTTTATTGCTTTGCAATATTGGGTTAGTTTCTGCTGTATAGCAAAGTAAATGAGCTCTATGTTTAGAAATATCCCTTCTTTTTTTATATATCCTCTTTTTATATCCTTCTTCTTTTTTGGATTTCCCTCCTGTTTAGGTCATCGCAGAACTTTAAGTAGAGTTTCCTGTGCCATACGGTAGGTTCTCATTTGTTATCTATTTCATATGGGTGTGCTCAGTCTCTCTGCTGCTGCTGCTGCTAGGTCGCTTCAGTCGTGTCCGACTCTGTGCGACCCATAGACAAAAGCCCACCAGGGTCCCCCATCCCTGGGATTCTCCAGGCAAGAACACTGGAGTGGGTTGCCATTTCCTTCTCCAATGCATGAAAGTGAAAAGTGAAAGTGAAGTCTCTCAATCGTGTCTGACTCTTAGCGACCCCCACAGGCTCCTCCGTCCATGGGATTTTCCAGGCAAGAGTACTGGAGTGGGGTGCCATTGCCTTCTCCAAGCATGAAAGTGATAAGTGAAAGTGGTCACTCAGTCGTGTCTGACTCTTAGCGACCCCATGGACTGCAGCCCACCAGGCTCCTCCGTCCATGGGATTTTCCAGGCAAGAGTGCTGGAGTGGGGTGCCATTGCCTTCTCCAGCTCAGTCTCTCAGTCATGTCCAAATCTTTGCGACCTTATGAACTGTAGCCGCCAGGCTCCTCTGATGTCTCCTGCATTGGCAGGTGGATTCTTTAACCACTACCACCACTTGAGAAGCCCATTTTATACATAGGACTTCCCTGATAGCTCAGCTGATGAAGAATCTGCCTGCAATGCAGAAGACTCCAGTTCAGTTCCTGGGTCGGGAAGATCCCCTGGAGAAGGGACAGGCTACCCACTCCCATATTATTTGACTTCCCTGGTGGTTCAGTAGGTAAAGAATCAGCCTGCAAAGCAGGAGACCTGGTTTGATCTCTGGGTTGGGAAGATCCCCTGTAGGAGGGCATGGCAACCCACTCCAGCATTCTTGCCTGGAGACTCCCCATGGACAGAGGAGCCTGGCATGCTGTGGTCCACAGTTTTGCAGAGTCGGACACAACTGAGAGATTAGGCACAGCACAGCACAGCACAGCACAGTGTATGTATGTCAATCCCAATTCATTCCACCCTCCCTTTCGCCTTGCTATCTTCCTTGTTCTCTATGTTTGTGTCTCTCTTTCTGCTTTGCAAATAAGCTTATCTGTACCATTTTTCCGGTCCCATCACTTCATGGGAAATAGATGGGAAAACAGTGTCAGACTTTATTTTTTGGGGCTCCAAAATCACTGCAGATGCTGACTGTAGCCATGAAATTAAAAGACGCTTACTCCCTGAAAGAAAAGTTATGACCAAACTAGATAGCATATTCAAAAGCAGAGACATTAGTTTGCCAACTAAGGTCCGCCTAGTCAAGGCTATGGTTTTTCCTGTGGTCAGTATGGATGTGAGAGTTGGACTGTGAAGAAGGCAGAGTGCCGAAGACTTGATGCTTTTAACTGTGGTGTTGGAGAAGACTCTTGAGAGTCCCTTGGACTGCAAGGAGATCCAACCAGTCCATTCTGAAGGAGATCAACCCTGGGATTTCTTTGGAAGGAATGATGCTAAAGCTGAAACTCCAGTACTTCGGCCATCTCATGCGAAGAGTTGACTCACTGGAAAAGACTCTGATGGAGAAGGAAATGGCAACCCACTCCAATATTCTTGCCCGGAGAATCCCATGGACGGAGGAGCCTGGTGGGCTACAGTCCATGGGGTCGCAAAGAGTTGGACACGACTGAGTGACTTCATTTTCACTTTTCAGATTCTCTGATAACCTGTTAAGTAAGTAAAAATTTTGTATTAGGGTCAAGATAATGCTAGTCAGGAGATTTCTTTAGACCTGACTTGTTCATCTTGATGTGATAATACATAAGATTAAGTTGGTCTGAGAATATCATATATGACCTAATTCATAATTTCATAGCTTAAAAAAGAGCCAAATTTTAAAAGCTTGAATGATCAGGATAGTATTTATCAAGTTTTCATAATTACTGAATACATGAAAATACATTAGTTTTAATATTACTAGAAATTAAACAGTACAAAGCTTATTCAGCCAGAAAGCATGCATCTGAACAGCGTGTCCTCAGTCATGAGAGACGTAATCTTTGATCACATGATTGTGAAATAGAATTGTTTTGTAGAATTATGGAGATGGAGTTGAATCTTTTCTGTAATCTCAAAGTACAGTAGACCCTTCTCTGTTGTGGCCCAAAGCCACAACCACTAAGAGCTTTAAACTGTCAGCAGCTGGAATCCCAACAAACAGCTGGATCAAACTTCATTAGCTAAGAACTTACATAGCCATGGGGAGGAAATGATTCCATGATTCCTATACATTCAAATTTTAAAAGCTTGAATGATCAGGATAGTATTTATCAAGTTTTAATAATTACTGAATACATGAAAATACATTAGTTTCAATATTACTAGAAATTAAACAGTACAAAGCTTATTCAGCCAGAAAGCATGCATCTGAACAGCGTGTCCTCAGTCATGAGAGACGTAATCTTTGATCACATGATTGTGAAATAGAATTGTTTTGTAGAATTCTGGAGATGGAGTTGAATCTTTTCTGTAATCTCAAAGTACAGTAGACCCTTCTCTGTTGTGGCCCAAAGCCACAACCACTAAGAGCTTTAAACTGTCAGCAGCTGGAATCCCAACAAACAGCTGGATCAAACTTCATTAGCTAAGAACTTACAAAGCCATGGGGAGGAAATGATTCCATGATTCCTATACATAATAACTGGCCTTCCATCATTTGTGGAATACAGTCTAAAAGTAAAAAGGACTATTAAAAATCTTTGAATTAAAAAAAAAAAAAGACTCTGATGCTGGGAGGGACTGGGGGCAGGAGGAGAAGGGGACAACCGAGGATGAGATGGCTGGATGGCATCACTGACTCAATGGACGTGAGTCTGGGCTAACTCCGGGAGTTGATGATGGACAGGGAGGCCTGGCGTGCTGCAATTCATGAGGTCGCAAAGAGTTGGACACAACTGAGCGACTGAACTAATACCATTTTTCTAGATTCCATATATTATATTTTTAAAATCTTCGTTGAAGTATAGCTGGATTACAGTGTTGTGTTAGTTTCAGGTACAGCCAAGCGAATCAGTTATACATGGACAGATATCCACTCTTTTTTATTTTTACATTCTTTTCCCGTATAGGAAAAAGTTTCTGTATGCAAAACACAACTAGATGGATCTGGAAAAGTTTGGGGAAAGGTCTATAGTGTGACAAAGACCTGTCCTGGGCTCTGTTGTGTTCACCATTTCTTGACAATTCATATGATAGTGTAGGTGCCATTTCTATCACTCACTGAAAGAAAAAAAAAATAGAGACCCAGAATTATTTCAGGGGGCTGGGACAATGGACTGACTCTCACAAGAATTCCTTCAGGTCTTCACCTAAATCACATTTCTTCAGCAAGGTCTTACCCAAGCCTTAACCACATAAGGGCTGCTGTGAGCTTCCGTAGCATCTTGCTCTGTCCTTTCTTTACTACAGATTGTTAAGTCTGTTGACAAGCAAAGAACACCGTCATATCCCTGGTGCCCCCAGCAGTTCCTGGCACATAGCAAGTGTTCAATGAATATGTGCTGGATTAATGAAAGAATATCCAAAGGGCACGCATTCAGGTTCAGAGCCATCTGAGTGCAGGATTAGGAGATGTAGCAGGGTGGTGGTGGAGATGGTGGGAACTCAAGAGCAGCAGGTGTAAGAGCAAGACATGGAAGTCTCCGCAGGTCAACAATGAGGCAAGACTGCAGAAATTAAACAGGATACTGGCTACATAAATATATTCCAAATTCCACCAAAAAAGAGGTGATGGTTCTCTTCTAAACTTCCCTGAAATATTTTATCCAATTTTCAGGGGAAAATGACAAACTGAAATGAACCCAGAGGAAAGCTTTCATGATAGTGGAACCTGGGAACCATGAAAGAGGCTTGAAAACCTGAGGCTGATTAAAACCCAAAAATAAGACTCAGCACGATCTGAAGGCAGTCTTCACACATTTAAAATGTTGGACTGAAAAAGTAGAATGACACTATTTATTGCATGTAGGTCTGGAGGGCACAGAAAGGACAAATACATGTAAATTATAAAGAAGTATGTTTTGACTTGATAGAAGAAAAAAGAACTTTAGTAATTATAGCTATTTTAAAAACCTAAATGTGATTATTCAACCTTTGAAAGTGATGTTATGGAAAAATACTAATGACAAAGGATGGTTAAAGTCGGTTCTAAAATATGGGTAGTCTGATTTTTTTCAAAATAAAACTATACATATGCACGCGCGCACACACACACACACACACACACACACACACATACCTGGGCATATACATCAAAAGGTTAATAGTGGTTGTCTCTGAGTGTTAGTATTGAATATTGCTGCTGCTGCTGCTAAGTCGCTTCAGTCGTGTCCGACTCTGTGCGACCCCATAGACGGTAGCCCACCAGGCTCCCCCGTCCCTGAGATTCTCCAGGCAAGAACACTGGAGTGGGTAGTATTGAATATTATAGATATTTTAATTTTTATTTTGTGCTTTTCACTGTTTTATAAAATTATTATGGTAAAGATGAGCTATTATCTCTAGTGACAGAGAAATACTATCCCACAAAAATGGTTGTCTTCACATACAGATAATTTGTTCTGCTGGAAGTGTTTGAGCAGAACCTATAAACGTTGTAACTCTCTGGGGTGTGGAAGGAGAGCTCCTCTGATAAAAAAGAAGATATCTATTGTCTCTATCAGCTTCCAGAGTGCCTTTGCATTATGAAAGTCAATCATACAAAATGTTTATGAATAATTATTATAATTATTAATATATACTATATAGTTATTAGTAATAGGTATTAATTATTTTTAAAAAATCACAAACTCTCAATTTGTCAGAGAACTCAAAAGTCATCTTTTCTAGCCCATCCAGGTGGGATTAAAAAACTTTTAGGCAAAAAGTGCAGATAAGTGATTGCCAGGAACTCACCTCTTTTCTTGTGGTCACTTTCAGCATGGTCTACTCTAGAAGGTGTGAGACATTTCTGTCTTGACAACATTCAGTCCAAAGGTATGTGAAGTCACCTAATCTATTCATTTCTCAAGCATGAGAATATGGCTTGCACTCAAGTCTGCAGTATTATAAACTTTCTATGATCTTTCACAATGAAAATAGAGAAGAGTTACTTATCTTATTTATACATTATCTTCTTCCTGTCTTGAAAATTTCATTCTATATTTCTTCAAAGCACATATATTTTTCCTTAATCATGTCATGTATACTATTATTAAATCTACTTTTTATTTCCTCTGCTCAGGATGTCTGAACATTTTTATATAGAGTCATCTTAAGTACAAACCTAAATAGAATTCAAAACAAGACATCTAACTCTAAGGAAAGCCATAGGTAAAGTTTAGAGGACTAGGATATATTTATCTCATTGCAAGAAGAGGTCCAAATTTTCCCTAGCATCTTCTGTTCACTTCTTACAAGGACCTGATCTCTTTTCAACCCTTTCTGTCTCTGAACCTCAGAATCAAAATCCACTCTTAGGAAAGAGATCTGAAATTTTTTCAAATCAAAGATAACAGTTGCTGCTAAGTCACTTTAGTCATGTCCAACTCTGTGCAACCCCATAGACGGGCAGCCCACCAGGCTCCCCCATCCCTGGGATTCTACGGCAAGAACACTGGAGTGGGTTGCCATTTCTTTCTCCAATGCATGAAAGTGGAAAGTGAAAAGTGAAAGTGAAGTCGCTCAGTTGTGTCCGACTCTTAGTGACCCCATGGACTGCAACCTACCAGGCTCCTCTGTCCATGGGATTTTCCAGACAAGAGTACTGGAGTGGGGTGCCATTGCCTTCTCTGAAGATAACAGTAGGCATCCACTAATTTTGTCATTGTCTCTTCTAGGCCCTCACTATGCATGGAAGAAACAAAATGGTATAAGACAGTTCTTATTCCTAGGAACAGACAACTTAACTTGGGGAAAACTCATGAATCAGGAGATCACAAGGTAATATGGCATTAACAGTCCAGCTTCACAAATTGTTAAAGGCAGATTTGTTGCTGTTCAGTTGCTAAGTCATGTTTGTTTGTGACCCCATGGACTGCAGCAAGCTAGGCTTCCCTGTCCTTCACCATACGCTGTCTCGATTTGTCATAACTTTCCTTCCAAGGAGCATATTGATGAAAGTGAAAGAGGAGAGTGGAAAAGCTGGCTTAAAACTCAACATTTAGAAAACTAAGATCATGGCATCTGATCCCATCACTTCATGGCAAATAGATGGAGAAAAATGGAAACAGTGAGAGACTTTATGTTTGGGGGGCTCCCAAAGCACTGTAGACGGTGACTGGAGCCAGAAATTAAAAGATGCTTGCTCCTTGGAAGAAAAGCTATGACCAATCTAGACAGCATATTAAAAAGCAGAGACATTACTTTGCTGACAAAGGTCCACAAAGTCAGAGTTGTAGTTTTTCCAGTGGTCATGTATGGATGTGAGAATTGGACCATAAAGGAGGCCGAGCACCAAAGAATTGATGCTTTTGAACTGTGGTGTTAGAGAAGACTCTAGAGAGTCCCTTGAATATCAGTAATCATCAAACCAGTCAATCCTAAAGAAAATCAGTCCTGAATATTCATTGGAAGGACTGATGCTAAAGCTCCAATACTTTGGCCACCTAATGTGAAGAATTGACTCATGGAAAAGACTGATGCTGGGAAAGACTGAAGGCAGGAGGAGAAGGGGACAACAGAGGATGAGTTGGTTGGATGGCATCACTGACTTGATGGACATGAATTTGAACAAGCTCTTGGAGTTGGTGATGGACAGGGAAGCCTGGTGTGCTGAAGTCCAAGGGGTTGCAAAGAGTTGGGCATGACTAAGCACCTGAACTTCCTTCCTTTCTTTCTTCCTTCCTTCCAAGGAGCAAGTATCTTTTAATTTCATGACTGCATTAACTGTCCACAGTGATTTTGGAGCCCCCAAAATAAAATCTGTCTGGTAAACACTCTTTTAAGTTCAGAAAATAAAAAATAATTATCTCTGAACTGACAAATTTACAGTGCCATCAAATGAATGAGGGAATCATTGCTGTGTTCCAACAGGTTTGGTCAGAGGGTTGGTAGAGATGGAAGCTTTAGGAACTTCAGAATACTGTACAACAAACAAGCAAATCCCAGGGCATAAACCATCCCTGCCTGCTACTTGAAGTGCTATCAAAATGTGGTCTGTGGAAGCATCCTCTGCACCACTTGAAGCTTGTTAAAGATGCAGAATCGAGAGCTCCATCCAGAGCTACTGAATCAAAACTGTGTATTTTAACAAGATCCTTGGCTCATCTGTGTGAACATTAACGTGTGAGAGGGCTTCCCTTGTGGCTCAGACAGTAAAGAAACTGCCTGCAATGCAAGAGACCCAGGTTCAATTCCTGGGTCGGGAAGATCCCCTGGAGAAGGGAATGGCAACACACTCCAGTATTCCTGCCTGGAAAATTCCATGGACAGAGGAGCCAGGTGGGCTACAATCCATGGGGTCGCGAAGAGTCAGACATGATGAATGACTCACACACACACACACACACACACACACACGTTTGAGAAGTGATCTAAACAATGGAGACTCTGCCTGCTTTCTTCACATTTGAGTCCTCAGGATATCAAAGCTACTTAATTTTTTTAACAGTTTGTTAATTTGTAGCCTGCAATTGTCACAGTTGTGAATTAATTCATTACGAATCTTTAATCTATTTCTCATTTCTTTCCCCTCAACGTCTCCTATTCCTCAAAGGAGGTAATGGCTTGACGATTTTCAGCTTCAACCCAATAATCAAGGAACTACCCTTCCTCTTACACTAGGGGGTGCATGAGGACTAAGATTCAGAATCTTCTCGGCCATCTTCTCCACAGTGATCTGTGTCAGCTACTGCCCCCTTTCTTCAGAACTGGTTTTCCAGTGTCATGACTTGGAGGAAGGAAAAGAATTCCCGGAAACCTCCTCTACCTCACAAACCAGGCATGTCCCCCACCGGCTGCTCTGTCCTCTTCACCACGGGACAGGCACAGCCTGATCTACCCACAGGGTGCAGCACTTCTGGGGCATCCTGCCCAGAACTGGGGACCCACAGAAGGAAAGAGAAGCCCTGCTCTAAACACAGGACAGGTCAGAAGACTATAGCACATACTGCTCCTTTCTTGTCTGAGTTTCTCGTTATATGTGGTTATGCAGTCTTGAGGGTTTCTGACGCTCATCTTCCTCTCCTCAGAGTCCCAGGTTTGAAATGGTTCAGAAGATCACAGTCTTTTAAAAATTCCTGCTCTACTCTGTTCTTTTATTTAGCTACGTTAGAGACTTCCAGAGAGAAAGTACCTAAGTGGTGTGAGGATGAGAATCCCAGGGACAACTCTGGGTTCTGCACTAAGCTACTGTACTCACTCAACCTTTGACCTGAAATCTAATTAGAAAATTTAATGTTTCATTCTTTTCAGAGGCCTTCCTTTTTCTCCAGTGGAACCCATTACTCTCTGGAGTAGTCTCTTAGAAGATCTCTGGCTGAGCTCACCTATTGCGGCCACAATGTTTATCTCCATGCCCTCAGCACATTGGCAGCCAGAGACTCACAGATGCATTTTGGAAATGATTGTAAATAATCAGTGTGATATGGGTTTTCCATGCTTCCCTTGTGGCTCAGATGGTAAAGAATCTACCTGCATTGTGGGAGAACCAGGTTCGATCCCTGGGTTGGGAGATCCCCTGGAGAAGGGAATGGCTACCCACTCCAGTATTCTGGCCTGGAGAATTCCACAGACAGAGGCTACAGTCCATGGGGCTGCAAACAATTGGACATAACTAACTGACTCGCACTTTCACTTTTCATGGATTTTCCACCTCCTCAAGGTTTTCATCCTAGTGGGATCCTTTAAACAATTATTTAACTGTATTTACTCCTAATAGAGCTCTATATCAAACATAAAAAACTGTGATGATTTGTGTCTGTGTGCAACCCCACACATCAACAAATGAGAGCCCACTCCAAAGTAAAATTAAAATGGCTTCAAAGAATGACAGGAAAACATCTTTTTGGCAGGGAACAACAGGAAGCCAGAAGGAATAGAGGAGAAATCCAGTAGAGAGTGTAAAGTGATGAGAGACCTTTTCCATATGTGTGGCCATTAAAAAAATTATTCCCATCCCTTATGTTGCATGTGCGGGAGACAACTCTATCTCACAATAAAAATGGGCTTTTTCTTTTCTTTTTTTTTTTTTTGCCAATTCCTGCAGATATTACCAAGCAGCATTTCTTATAGAAGAAAAAGAATATGATGATGCAAGAAACATAAAAAGAAAAAAAAGACCCAAGGCTAAACAGTGCGCTCAATAGACACACAGTAAATGCAGATAGATCACCGGCAGCAGACTGGAGGCATGCCTGCCACACAGAGTAGGCTTCTTTTCCATACTTTTAGAAATTCGGAACTAGCTTCCTCATCATCAGTTTCTTGTGCAGTATCATATGAGCCGCATTTGTGGCACAGCCCCTTGGGTCCTGAAACACTCTGTCTTCAGTTTTGCTCTGCGTGAAGAGAGCATTTCCACTCCGCTGATGGGTCTGTGAACAAATGAGCAGGGCATCCTGAGCAGCAGCTTGGTTATATTTTCTTTAGATAGTTAAGCAGCATGGGTCTTTGCTCCCATCACATGGGCTTTCATTTCATGATGTATTTTATTGACATCAAACAGAAAAAGAAGTTAGATGACGTATATACTGGTGTTCATCCTCAAATCTCTTCTCCCATTTACCCCTAGGAGAACACTGAAATTTCCCAGTTAACTTCCCTGAGGCCAGATACCCCTCAAGGCTTCCTCTGCTGGAGGAGAATCTGGTTCCCTGGGTGAGCCCAGGACACAAGCAACAGTTCCATCTAGCTCATTCATTTCCCCAGAAGTTTAGATCTATTTTTAAATTAGGTAATTCTTTTATTACCATAGATACAAATATTAGCAGGGACCAGATACTATGCCAGGCACATGAAAGCCAAGTGCCTATAGGTGCTGTGCCCCATTTATAGTTAATTTTTTCATCATGATAATTGCTGTTTCCATAACATAAATCAACACATAGAAACCATTGCATTTGCCAAGAACAAAAACAACAACAAAAGCATCCAGTATCCAGTCTAGATGCATTTGCATGGCCACAGGGAGAGTGAGACCCATTCTAAGTCCAGCAAGCAATCCCGGTGGAAATAGGAAAGAAACCAGAGGAGTGGGTTCAGAGAGCTGTGAAAAAATCTTGATGAGATTCAAGCCAAGCCTCACCTTACAGTGGCAGAGAAACCATTTGGGATGGGAGGGCAGAGGGTTCATGGAGAGCTAGATAAAGGTTTGTTGTCATGGTAACATAAGCAAATGGGAATTACACCACGACTTTGAGCAGGTCAAATTCTTAGAGTCAAGACCTGATGGAAAAGGGTAAGATTATGGGGTTAGAATGTAGGGTGAATTAGGGTTACAGAGGTCTGTGGTGAAACTTGTCACTGTCTTTAAAGTCTTTTGGTAACATATATCAGAAAGCTGTAGGGTTAGACTGATCAATCAACAGGAATTTACTATAAAGATGCAATGTCATCTTTAGGACCCAACGGAAGGACATGTCAGCAGGCTCCTTTTGACTCTGCTTTACTTTGTTTATTTGCATTTTCTTCCCCTCTCCCAAGACTGACTTGTTCCTAGTCTCCCCGCAGATGACCACCATTGCTCCAAAATATGTGTCTGAGCCAGACTGACATGTAACTAGCTTTCTTTAATTCCAAATCGCTTAAAGTAAGAATATGATTGTTCAGCTTGAAACTCTGATGCAATCTCTGATGGAAGTTGAGGGCTCCTGGTGAGCAGTTAGTTACTTGAGGGTCTGTTTTGTGGAGAGGGAGTGTTTCCCAGGGAAACATAGTGTCACAGGCCTGGGAGGGAACTCCAAAGGTGTTTACAGTGATCAGCCAGAATTCTGCTGGTGTATTTTAATCCTGCACTGATATCAGCTTGGGCTTCCCAGATAACTCAGCTGGTAAAGAATTCGCCTGAAAGGCAGGAGACACGGGAGACATGGGTTCAATCCCTGGGTCGGGAAGATCCCCTGGAGGAGGAAATGGCAACCCACTCCAGCATTCTTGTCTGGATAATCCCATAGACAGAGGAGCCTGGAGGACTACAGTCCAAAGGGTTGCAAAGAGACATGACTTTGCAACTGAGCACGGTATCAGCTTGATGTTAATAAGCATGGGGGAAAGGGATAAATAGAAGAAATTTCTGTCTTATTCCTAGGGATAGGGCCAATTTAGGACATATATTTGTGTGGGCCATGGGGTTAGCACCAGGATAGGGCGGTCTGGGCAAAGCTCAATGGCCTGAGGCAGTAGGCACTGGTCTAGGGTCAAAGGCATTTGGAGATCCACAGGGGTCAGAAGCATTTGGAGATCCACAGGGGACTTCTGAATTATCCTTCTTTTAAGAATAACTCAGAACATCACTGTGTGCTAGCTTTCTCCTCTAAGGTGGAGATGGGTGTGGAGTTCTTAAAGAGCTAACTGAGACCTGATATTTTCCAAAATATGGGAGGGAGCGTTCGTCTTCAGAAAATTCCCAGTGTTATTCATCAATTTCCCCAGGATTTATGAAGGCCCTGCTCTGTGCCCAGTGCTGGTCACTATTGCATTGCCGGGCCCTGGGGCTCTCAAGACAGAAAGGCTCAGCTGTGCTGGGGAAACTGGGCCCAGCTGCTGGAGAAAGCCCCAGCTGGGGTCTGCAGGGAGCTCAGGCCAGGAAGCCTCCTCTAGGCCTCCCCTCCAAACTCAGAGGAGCTCACTCTCTCTCCACCCTCCTCTGCTGCCTGCCAGAATTTCCAGATTTGTTCTGTTTTGCAGTTTGCATCAAGCCACACTCAATCCCAACCCTAGCAGAAGGCATAAATTAACATTTTATTATGTGTACTTGTTAGGGTCTCTCTTAAAGCAGACATGCAAGTGTGAGGCTCCCATAGTCAATGAGGGTATACCCGGATGAACTGAAAATAAACCAGGTGGCTCTGGCCAAACCCTTGGAAAGCAGGACCTCGCTGAGCTATCCTGGGACAGATACTCACCTCAGTTCCCGGCCCCGGTTGTTTACCCTGGCCCCTGGCCATTTCCTGCTCTGTTTGGCACCCCAGCCCTCCCTGTCCAGCTGCCATAGGCTCCTATGACTCCTGGTCGACTTTCATTTACAAGGAACCAATTTCACAAGCAGCTGTAGGTGAGCCTTTTACGGGCCTCTGGTGAGTGAGTGGGAGGCCTGGGGGCCTTCTCCATCAAGCAGCTGGACAAATACATCTGCCTTGGCTTTCCATGGGGACCGGGCTATTTTGAGGCTCCCTCTGATTGGCTCTTGCTGTTACTGTGCCTTTAATTCCAGCTTATAGCTCTTAAAACCTTATATAACAGGAACCTCAAGTTGGATGGAGTTTGATTGGATTTGGCTTGGCTCAAGTGGAGGAATTAGTAAAACCAAAAGTGAGAACCACTTGATATGCCACTTAGAGCTCTACCAGGTGAAAATTTTAATTGTTCTAAAGTGTTTCTTAGAATGCTGCTTTGGTCATATATTTTTGTGTATGGACTGGGAAAGAGGGAAAGAAACTTTTCCCTACTGCTGTTTTAATTTTCCAGAATCTCTTTTGTATCCCTTTTATTTTGTGTTATTATAAATAACTGCCTTCATATAAGCACGTGTGGGACAACCCCACCCAAACAATTAAACGATCAGAGAAGGCAATAAAAGAAAGGAAGAGGACAGAACCTTCAGAGTCCATCCTAGGGCATCTGATTAGAACCAAAATCTTGGGTCTAACCTTGTAGGTGGAAGAGCTTGATTCCAGGGGCCTTGTGTCAGCCTATGTGTGCCCAGTGAGCATTCACAGGGTAGAATATTTGAGCCTCTTTACCTTACAGGCTGGGCTTCCCAGGTGGTTCAATGGTAAACAATCCACTTGCCAATGCAGGAGACACAGGAGATGCGGGTTCGATCCCTGGGTGGGGAAGAGCCTCCGGAGGAGGAAGTGGCAACCTGCTCCAGTATCTTGCCTGGAAAATTCCATGGACAGAGGAGCCTGGTGGGCTACAGTCCATGGGGTTGCAAAGAGTAGAGCACAACTGAGCGCGCACACACAGCTTCCAGTTTACACAGGAAGTCACCTTTCAGAGGGTCCTGTGTAATGAGCTTGTCTAGGGATGCCTCCTGGATCCTGGCTCCAGCCACCCAACTGCTTCCAGGCGAAGGCTGCCTGACCACCACCCCCACCCACCCCTGTGGTTCTTATGAAGTTTCCACGTGGATTTCTGAGCACTCATGGATGCTCTGGTGCCAATGGCTGCGGTTCTGAGGGACCCGACTCGCCTGCCACACTGTTGCCTTGGTTTTATTTTTCTTTCCCTGCAGATGCTTCTCTAGTTCCCTCCTCCCTCCTCCCACCTCTATTCCAGCTTTTCCGCTTCTCAGCTCTTCTTAGCATCTCATTTCACCTTTCTGCTCGGCAGAGAGCTGTGTGGGGTTCTTACCTTCCCCCAGTGGCATTTAAAGTGTTTCTTGGTGCAAAACATCCTATTCATTGCCATAGAAACAGGAAGCTCAGTGTGGAAGGAAAGGGGGGGAGAAAAAAAGAAGTCTGGGAGTCTGAAGCTTTGCAATTCTGTTATTTTGCCCAAATCCATAAATGGCAACACACTGGGAGATAAGCAAAATCCTGCTCCTGGCTGGATCTCCAGGAGGAAGGGCCACCCCTTCCAAGGGCACAGGTTTTAAACCCCGGTTTAAACCAGGAGAGAGAGGCTTGTATGGAAAGTATTGATGTTTTTCCCACAGAGCGGAGTTCCCAGTTGAATCTGGGGAAGTCAAACAAACCTGCTTTCTCTTATCAGTTCTGCATCTAAGCTGAAGGACTCGAGACACTTCCTCAACCCCTCTCAGTGCCCTCAGCGGTACAATAAACATGTGAACTTCCCTGTGACCTCTTGGTTGGGGTCACAGGAGAGCTCAAGAAGTGACAGCTTCCTGGCCTCCCTGAATGGCCTCCCGCTTTCTTGCCATGCCATTGGACACATTGAGTCTGGGCCACCTGTCCTCAGCTGTGAACCCTCCCTGATATCAAAAAAGAGGATTTCACGTCATTCCTCAAATAAAGCCAGTCTGCTACGGTTTTCCTTGAAATGAAGTAGAATGTGTTTAATTTTTACATCTTCATGCAAAACCTAGAGAGAAGTCCTCTTCGAACCATTGCTTTTGAAGATGGACCTTCAACCTACTCTCAGTGGAGCCCCTTTGGTCTGTGTCGCCCAACCAGGCACCTCCAGGCCATTATTCCTAAACTGAGAATGGGCCAGCTCATTGTGTGGATTAGAGCTTCAGACTAAACATAGAGTTTGAGGTTTCAGTCTCCACTGGGGCAGTGAGTTTCTCAGAGGCATCATTAGTTATTTGGCATTCATTAATCACAGGGCCAAACAAATAGTCAGAGTTCTGTACATCTCCCCTTGTGATACAGATTTTGTAAGAGCACAGAAGTCATATCACAAACCCTCCAATCAATTCTGGCTCCAAATTCCCAACCACCTCTTTTTTAAAAAATAAGTGATTTCTTTATTTTTGTCTGTGTTGGGTCTTCACTGCTGTGTGTGAACTTTCTCTAGTTGTGGCGAGTGAGAGCTACTCTAGTTGTGGCGCACAGGCTTCTCACTTGTTACAGAGAATGGGCTCTAGTCACACAGGCTTCAGAAGTTTCCCCAAGACATGTGGAATCTTCCTGGACCAGGGGTCAAACCTGTCCCCAGCATGCGCAGGCAGATTCTTAACACTGGACCACCAGGGAAGTCCCCAACCACCTCTTATAACTGACACACCAAGCCAATATTTCTCCCGCCCCAAATCACCCAAGCAACTAGAGAGCCCACCCGTATAACCCAGAGCCCACCAACAGCATTCAAATTAGCCAGTCTTAAGCCACTCCCCCTGCCCACCTTTCCTTTCCCTTGGAAAACGCAATAAACGTTTTCCCCTGGATCTTGCATCTATCCCCTGAGAAAACCTGGTGCTTCCCACTGTGGCCCTATAGGACATGGCATACCCTCTCTGGGAAACTGTAAGCCCCTTCCTGTAAGTAACTGTAAGTAATAAAAATTTCCTTTCAATAGCATTAGCCTCCCTGCACCATCACTCATTCACCTTTATAAATTAAATCCAGGCACAAATCAACCTTGCCCACATCTATCCTATTAGCTACAAGGCTATCCTGGTAACTGGCTATCCTGGTATCCTGGTATCCAGATGTAACTGGCTCATCATGCACACGTCACAATTAGGGAAGGACAGTCCCAGGGGCATGCTTTGTTGGTGCTAGTTCAGCAGCATCTTCATCTATAAATAGTGTGACCATATGTCCCACTATGTCCTGTAGAGTCCAAGCTTACCCCTGTCGACCTGTGCAATTATTAATAGTGCTCTCGTTCACTCTCAAAGCAGTCAGTTTGGAATATAAATCATGTGGCTACCATAATATAAAGGACCAACAATTAAGCACCCATTAAACAGGTAAATGACTTTGTTACAGAGGAGTAATTGCAGTCATTTACTTTTACATTTCCACTTGACAAAAGGGTGTAAATGAATGTTACAGACTTTCTAAATATATGTGTTATTCTGCACATAATATGCAAGAAGTTAAAAAAGAAAAACCAGCTGCATGAAGTATGTATACAAAGCAGAGCAATGAATTATGATTGCTCTGAGGATATTTTGTGAAGATTGAGGGAGATGGTAGTGTTGGCCACCATGACTGAGTAGCTGGATAAGGATAAGGGTAAGAGTCACTATGGGTACACCATTGCTTGAACATCTCCATGTGTTTTATTTTTATTTATTTTTTATTTTAAAAATATTTATTTATTTATTTTGCTGTGTCGGGTCTCAGTTGCCAAGTATGGGCTTCTCTAGTTAAAACTCATGGGCTTAGTTGCCCCAGGGCATGTGGGAAGTTAGCTCCCCAACCAAGGTCCACAGCATTGGAAAACACTGGACCACCAGGTAAATCCCTTCATGTGCTTTATTTGATACTGGAGATGAGATGTAACCACTCAGTCATTTCACAAACATATTTTGTTTCTCTACAATTAGAATCAGCTTCCATCCTTTTTCTCAAGGAGCTTATTCTATAAGGGGAGAAGTTAACACACTGGAGTAGTTCCAAACGTACAAGCACAGATTACTATAGGCCCATCTAGAAGCATATATCCTAGTCCTCAGGGTATAAAGAACTTTACAGCTAAAATTTACAGAAAGTTGTGGGAAGATAGGAGAATGAATTTTAAGACCTGTTAGTATATGACCCACTGAGAGTAGAGCCCATTTTTTAAGGTTCCAGAAGTGAAAGAACAGAGTCTGAAGGCATTGGAACACCAGGTTAGGGGACAGCCTGACATCAAGCATTCACACAAACAGGATCTAATGATGCCTAGTGGCTCAAATGGTAAAGAATCTGCATGCAGTGCATGAGATCCAGGTTCAATCCCCAGCCTAAGAAGATCCCAGGGATCTCAGAAGGGAATGGCTACCAATTTCAGTATTCTTGCCTGGAGAATTCCATACAGAGGAGCATGGTGGGCTATAGTCCATGGGGCTGCAAAGAGTTGGACATGACTGAGAGACTAACACACACAAACAATGATGCCTAAAATGCTACTGAAGTTCTGGCCTCAAGTCTTAGCATTTCTTGACAAATAGAAATGAGGCATGCTCAGGATCGCCTTTAAGAAAAAATTACTAGAGCCAAAATATGGGAGAATTGATGGTTAATGCTCCTAATTTTCAACCCATCTCTAAAAAACCTATATTAACCCTTAGTGCCAAGACTGGTGCTGATATTTGCCCTTAAGATCACTGGACTCAGTTCTGCAGAGAAAGATCAACTGTGTCACAGGAACAACTTTCCTCATCAGGCTCCCAGGGATGTCTGTCAGAGGTTGTTTGTAATCAAGCCCTAAAAATCTATGCCATGCAGCTGCACTGTCTGTGATGCCATGTACGTCAATGAGAGAAATTCATGATTTAGGAATGCATCTGAATTGTGTTTTGCTTCTCCATGCCCTAGTCAGATGTAGGCTTGTTTTGGTCCTCTACAGAGTTATAAATAAAGAGCCAACTCTAAAGATTTGCTGAAGCAAACTCGGGGCTGAAGGAGCCATCCTTCTTAGTTGACCTGACTTACACAGTTTGGGGCATATGGTTCTGCTCTCCCCAGGCAAAGCAAATTCCTATGAAAAGAATTATGTAATATTGGTCCTTGCTTTGACTCATGTAATGTTAGACACAAAAGGGACGTTAGAAATTTCTTACCTGTGCTTTCACTTTAGATGAGGAGTGACAGACATTGTAGAGCTATTTAATGGAAGTCTTCAGCTGGGATATTTATTTTTTAAACTTCAGAAGCAAATGTAATTAGATTCAACAGCTTTGTTATATTGCTAAGTTATAGACTGCAGTCTCTGTTGTATGATTAATATGCTTAACCTAGACAGAAAAACAAAATGGACTGTGTTCTGCACCCCAAAGTATCGTGCTTCATAGTACAGCCCCCAGGACCCTCAGGGTCCATCATGGGGCACTCCTGATCAGTACTCCCTACTTGGGAATCAGTGTCTTCATTCCCGTCAATTCAGTTCAGTCGCTCAGTCCAACTCTTTGTGACCCCATGGACTGCAGCATGCCAGGCTTCTCTGTCCATCACCAACTCCAGAATGTTGCTCAACTCATGTCCATCAAGTCAGTGATGTCATCCAACCATCTCATCCTCTGTCATCCCCTTCTCCTCCTGCCTTAAGTCTTTCCCAGCATCAATGTCTTTGCCAGTGAGTCAGTTCTTCGCACAGGTGGCCAAAGTATTTGAGTTTCAGCATCAGTCCTCCCAATGAATATTCAGGACTGATTTCCTTTAGGATTGACTGGTTTGATCTCCTTACAGTCCAAGGGACTCTCAAGAATCTTCTTCAACACCACAGTTCAAAAGCATCCATCCTTCAGCACTCAGCTTTCTTTAGAGTCCTACTCTCACATGTATACATGACTACTGGAAAAGCCACAACTTTGACTGGACAGACCTTTGTCTCTGCTTTTTAATATGCTGTCTAGGTTTGTCATAGCTTTTATTCCAAGGAGCAAGCATCTTTTAATTTCATGGCTGCAGTCACCATCTTCAGTGATTTTGTAGCCAAAAAATAAAAATAAAATCTCTCACTATTTCCATTGTTTCTTCATTTGTTTCCATTGTTTCTTCCATATTTCTTCCATTGTTTCTTCATTCTTCATTCTCTTACCCTTCATCAAATTTTCCTATTACATTCCTTGTTATCAGAGCTCTGACTGGTGAGAACTGGTCTGATAAACCCATTTACCCAAGATGTTCATATATATGATAAATCTTTTCTTTTTTTGATGTGGGCCATTTTTAAAGTTCTTATTGAATTTGTTGGGGCTTCCCAGGTGGCACTAGTGGTAAAGAACCCTCCTGCCAATGCAGGAGATGTAAGAGAAGCAGGTTCAATCCTTGGGTTGGGGAGATCCCCTGGAGGAGGGCATGGCAACCCACTCCAGTATTCTTGCCTGGAGAACTCCAGGGACAGGGGTTCCTGGCGGGCTACAGTCCATCAGGTCACAAAGACTCAGGCATGACTGAAGCGAATTATAACATTGCTTCTGTTTTATGCTTTTTTGTTTCTTGGCCCTAAGGCATGTGGGATCTTAACTCCCCGGACAGGCATCAAACCCACAGCCTCTTCATTGGAAGGTGAAGTTTTAACCACTGACCCACCACAAAAGTCCTGAAAACACCTTAATAAAAGTGAATCTGTAAAATATTGTCCAACAAAATAACACCCCAAAATAGAGACCACTTTTTGAGTATGAAGAGCCAGGCATTACACCAACCATTTTAAACACATGATCTCATTTAAGTATGACAACAATTCTACAAGATTGACCTCACGTTATTCCCATTTCTCAGTTGAGGACTGTGAAATCTGTTGTGTTAAACAGCATACTATTAATAAGTGGCAGTACTGGAATTTCAGTCCAGGCTGTTTGAATTCAAAGCCTATGGACTCCACCACAGGCCTGGAATGATGCAGCTCCTCTGTGAATTGTGATTGCTGTAAAGACAACAAAGACAATGATAAATGAATGTCTACTATTACTCATCTCCCCAAGGACATAAGATGCAGTCTTTCTGATCCAATCCCCTTTCAATAGCCTTCATGTTGAGAGTTTAATTAAACTACTTCATAGTATTGCTGCGTTGACATCATTTCGTATGGCCAAGTGGCCTGCAGGGGTCTTGAACTGACAATAGCCCCTCCCCCTGTTATGCCCTAGACAATAGCCCTCAGGGTCACACGTAAATGAAACTTCCTGACATGACTTCTCCAACCATCCTTGTGATAAACCATCTCCTGCATCTCCAGGGCCTTCTTTGCTAAGAGCCCCAAGAAGCTAACAAAACCCTGTTCTTTTTAGATTGAATTGACTAATCTGGCCTTAGCCTGGGAGCCTCAAAATACTTAGGCCCTAATAAAGGCATATGCCCCCGGTCCTGCCCACACCTGGCCTTGACGTCTCTCTGTGGCCCCTGGAGGCAATGCCACATACCTTCTCCAGGATCTGTAAATAATGAACTTCTCTATTTCAATTCCCTTGCGGTCTTTTGTGACCCCCACGGCTCAGACACCATCCAACACCTTAGGGTTGTTCTTAACAAATGTTCATTTAACAGTCACAGCTCTTCATATTACAGCCTATCCGCAGCTTCCTCATATCTCCATTCATATGATTAGCCCCTGTAATTTCAGTAAACATAGAAAATAACAACCGGTAAAGACCCTCTTGCCGACTAAGGTCCGTCTAGTCAAGGCTATGGTTTTCCTGTGGTCATGTATGGATGTGAGAGTTGGACTGTGAAGAAGGCTGAGCGCTGAAGAGTTGATGCTTTTGAACTGTGGTGTTGGAGAAGACTCTTGAGAGTCCCTTGGACTGCAAGGAGATCCAACCAGTCCATTCTGAAGGAGATCAGCCCTGGGATTTCTTTGGAAGGAATGATGCTAAAGCTGAAGCTCCAGTACTTTGGCCACCTTATGCGAAGAGTTGACTCATTTGAAAAGACCCTGATGCTGGGAGGGATTGGGGGCGGGAGGAGAAGGGGACAACCGAGGATGAGATGGCTGGATGGCATCACGGACTCAATGGACGTGGGTCTGAGTGAACTCCGGGAGTGGGTGATGGACAGGGAAGCCTGGCGTGCTGCGATTCATGGGGTCGCAAAGAGTTGGACACGACTGAGCGACTGAACTGAACTGAAAGACCCTCTCTGATGATGAAGCTGTCTCTACTTTCCCAAGATGAGAGCTTGCAATTTCTGCTTCACTTTTCCATGCTCTGTTTTTTGTTTTCAATTGGAGTATAGTTGCTTTACACTGTTGTGCTAGTTTCTGCTGTACAACAACGTGAATCAGCTATAAGTCTCCATATATCGCCTTCTCTCTTGATTCTCCCTCCCTACCCCCTATGCTCTGTTTTCAGTCATAGCATCTTCATCATTGTCATTACGGTTCTGTTCCCTCCCCGAAAGCTCTGTCTGAACTCCACGAGCTCCTGGAAATGTTCTCTGTTTACAGAAAGTGGCTTGAGAGAGAAGGGCCATGAACTCGTCCTAAACCACTCCAGAAAGCCCATCACCCTTCAAGATCCCCTTTCCTTACTCCAAACTCTGTCTCTGCTCTTCTGCTTCCTCATCTGCAGCATGAGAGGGTGTGTGTGTATGTTGGGAGAGGGGAGAAACCAATACAGGACAAATCCTGAAATACACCATACATTTTACTTTCTGTGAAGAGAATAATCACCTCTGGGCCCAGAAGATCACTGTTGGCCTCTCCAGCTCAGAGGCGAGGATCAATGATGCCATCCTCTGCTAGACAGCTGCAGCCACGCTGGCACCACCACACAGGGCCACACTGCCTGGCGGGGGAGGGGGGGTTCTGTCTCTAACCCTCTCTGGAGCTTCTGCAGCTGCCTACAAGTCCTTTAATCCAATTAGAGCTACGGTGTCCTGTTTCTGGTATCATCGTGTTCCGATTGCCAGACACAAGATATTCATCCATTCTGGCAAATTCATGTCTCTCAAGAGAGTCCTTGCTGAGGTAGCTTGAACTCCCTTGCCTACCCAGACTGTCTAGGGACTTCCTAGGTAAAACTCCATTCTCCAGACCTTGCCCAAGGAAAGGAGAAAGTTAGGAACAATTTTGTGTCCTTGATAATGTCCTGAGTGTGAAGGAGAGCCCATTTTATGCCAGGTAATAGGAAGGTATGACACACAAAGGTAAGCTCTCTCTGTCCGCAGTATTCCATCAAGGACCTTCTTACCGTAGGATTCTAACAAGCCACCTCCAAACTCTCCTCCAGTGGAAGACTGATCTACATGGGACCTAGGATCAGACAACATTTAGAAGTTTCACATACAATTTTTGTCAAAATAACAACTGTATTTTTTGTTTGTTTCAATGTAGACAGAATAATAATTGCCTCCCCACTCAAGATGTTCGCATTCTAGTCCCTGAAACCTGTGAATATGTGCCCTTACCTGGCGTGGAGAACTTTGCAGTTGTGATTAAGATATGGATCTTGAGGTGGAGAAAGCTATCCTGAATTATGCAAATGTGTTTGATTTATTCACATAGGTCCTTAAAGTCAGAGAACCTTCCCCAGTCACAAGCAGAGAGAAGGTAACAGAGATGACACATTGCTGGCTTTTAAGACAGACAAAGCAGCTACAAGCCAAGGAGTTTGGGCCATCTCCACAAGCTGGAAAAGGCAAGGCAATGGCTTCTCCCCTAAAGCCTCCAGAAGAAACATGGCCCTGCAGATACGTGAGTTTCACCCCAGGAAGACTTGTGTTGGACTTCTGACTGTAGAAAGTTAATTGGCACTGTCTCAGAACACAAGCCTCAGTGCTCAGTCATGTCATTCTCTTTGCGATACCATGGACTGTAGCGCTCCAGGTTCTTCTATTCGTACAATTTTCCAGGCAAGAATACTGAAATAGGTTGCCGTTTCCCATCCCAAGGAATCTTCCTGGGATGATCTTCCAGAGATTGAACTCGCTTGTCCTGTCTCCTGCATTGGTGGGTGGATTCTTGCAGTTCAGTTCACTTCAGTCACTCAGTTGTGTCCGACTCTTTGTGACTCCATGGACTGCAGCATGCCACGCCTCGCTGTCCATCACCAACTCCCAGAGTTTACCCAAGCTCATGTCCATTGTGTCTGTGATGCCATCCAAACATCTCATCCTCTGTCGTCCCTTTCTCCTCCTGCCCCCAATCCCTCCCAGCATCGGGGTCTTTTCAAATGAGTCAGCTCTTCACATGAGTTTCAGCTTCAACATCAGTCCTTCCAAAGAACACCCAGGGTTGATCTCCTTCAGAATGGACTGGTTGGATCTCCTTGCAGTCTAAGGGACTCTCAAGAGTCTTCTCCACCACAGTTCAAAAGCATCAATTCTTCGGCACTCAGCTTTCTTTGGAGTCCAACTCTTACATCCATACATGACTACTGGAAAAACCATAGCCTTGACTAGATGGACCTTTGTTGGCAAAGTAATGTCTCTGCTTTTTAATATGCTGTCTAGGTTGGTCATAACTTTTCTTCCAAGGAGTAAGTGTCTTTTAATTTCATGGCTACAGTCACCATCTGCAGTGATTTTGGAGCCCAAAAAGTAGTCTGCCACTATTTCCATTGCTTCCCCATTTATTTGCTATGAAGTGATGGGACTGGATGCCATGATGTTAGTTTTCTGAATGTTGAGCTTTAAGCCAACTTTTTCACTCTCCATTTTCACTTTCATCAAGAGGCTCTTTAGTTCTTCTTCACTTTCTGCCATAAGGGTGGTGTCACCTGCATATCTCTACTTAAGAAGCCTGCTTAAAACCATAGTTCATGATAATTTGTTATGGCAGTCACAGAAAATAAACAGGGGCCGAAAAAAGAACCAGGTGGCTCCAAGTCCTTAGCTTCTCAGTTTTGTTGGACTAAATAGTAGCAAATGACTCAACTGGCAGTTACCTATCAATAAGCAACTCTTAAAGCAGCTATAAAAAAATTAACATCATTGTCAGAGTCTTCTCCAGATTGGACAAGAGAAATTTTGAGAAAGAAAGAAAAATTGTAAAGGATCAACCTTATTCAGGCTAGGTAGGGATATATATTGCTACCAATGAAGTAAGACATAGACTGATCTACAATAACCCCTGAGATAATTTTCAATGCAAACTGTTAGTCTTTAACGTAAATGTAAAGAAGTAATGTCTTCTTTGATTACAAAGTAAATTGCAGAGTTAATGTTTTGTTTCCTAAAGTCTGAAAGACATAAGGGGATACTGAGAATGTGTGAGATCGTCTAGCATCAGAGCATCTTCAATTATCTCAGCTGACTATAGGGTCTAAAGATCTTGCCTATAGACCCTTAAGCATCCTATATCATGGCATTTGGCAACTGTGAAAAGTCTAATCACCAAACCCTTCGAGTAGAGAAACCATGACTTAGTGCCCTTCCAATACGAAATGAAGCTTTGCCAGATTTGGCCAAGAGCCTTTCGGCAAGTGACATGTAACTGACACTTTCCATCAGTGTTTCATTTCATATCCCCTCTCAAATACTGAAAAAGTGATTTTTTTCCTCTCCTCATCTACTCTTGAATATAATCTTGAAAAGCAATTTTATGTTTCCTCTTTCTATTGGGTTGGCAAAAAAGTTTGTTTGGGTTTTCTCATAACATCTTACAGAAATTAAGTTTTTGGCCAACTCAGTATGTATGTGTTAGTTGCTCAGTCATGTCTGGCTCTTTGCGACCCCATGGACTGTAGCCCGCCAGACTCCTCTATCTTTGGGATTGTCCAAGCAAGAACACTGGAGTGGGTTGCCATTTCCTTCTCCAGGGGATCTTCTCAACCCAGGGATCAAACTCAGGTCTCCTGCATTGTGGGCAAACTCTTTACCATTTGAGCCACCAGGCCAACTCATTATATACATTTATTTATGAAATTGTAAAAAATTACATTAATAGAAATCTTACCATTTAGTGAGCAACTACTATGTGTCAAGCATCTGACATTCACTATCCCATTTAATCCCTTAAAGGGACTATTATTTTTCTTCATTGGATGATAAATCTAAGGAAGCTCAAATAAGTTGCCCAGACTTACAGAGGTGAGAGATGGTGAAAGCCAAAACACTTTTCCTACTCCTTAATTAGGGACTTCACTGATTTCATTCATTATTACCCATGTTTCTTGAGTGTGAAATACATTCAAAGACAACAAATGTTAAGAGTTAAATAAAATGGATTTGTAACTGGTGGGTCCAGTTTTAGATCATCAGTAGATTTCCCCATCCCAAGTATGGGTCTCCCCAGAGCACACACAGAGAGGGCCATTGGCTTCCCTCTCTGGAATGAGCAAACAGGAAACTGATAAAACTCTTTCTTGATTTTAGTGTGGCTTCCATCAGCCAGTAATTATTTCCTTTTGTAATGAGGCCTCCTGAGAACCTTGAAAGAGTAGGAACTCATGACCTGAACTTACATGTCATAGCTGAGAGTTAGCTAACTCACCATTTCTATCAGGTAAGAAAATAAAACTGAAGCTCCAGTACTTTGGGCACCTTATGCGAAGAGTTGACTCATTGGAAAAGACCCTGATGCTGGGAGGGATTGGGGGCAGGAGGAGAAAGGGACGACCGAGGATGAGATGGCTGGATGGCATCACAGACTCAATGGACGTGAGTGAAGAATTGATGCTTTTGAACTGTGGTGTTGGAGAAGACTCTTGAGAGTCCCTTGGACTGCAAGGAGATCCAACCAGTCCATTCTGAAGGAGATCAACCCTGGGATTTCTTTGGAAGGAATGATGCTAAAACTGAAGCTCCAGTACTTTGGGCACCTTATGCGAAGAGTTGACTCATTGGAAAAGACCCTGATGCTGGGAGGGATTGGGGGCAGGAGGAGAAAGGGACGACCGAGGATGAGATGGCTGGATGGCATCACAGACTCAATGGACGTGAGTCTGAGTGAACTCCGGGAGTTGGTGATGGACAGGGAGGGCTGGTGTACTGCGATTCATGGGGTCGCAAAGAGTCGGACACGACTGCGTGACTGAAGTGAACTGAACTGAAGAAAATAATGTTGTTTTTGCTAAGCCAGCACCCCCATTCTTTTTTCTCTATTGTTTTAATTTTATTGCTGCTTCCACAAAACCTTTTCTTCAAAGCAATATTTAGTGTTCTGGTGCCATGCAAAATCTACTTGCTCAATCAAGATAATGTATTAGTTGCTCAGTCATGTCCACCAAGAGTTAGAGATGACTGAGTACTTAGTGTTTTTAACCCCATTTTAACCCCATGGGGAAGTATGGACTGTAGCTGGCCAGGCTTCTGTGTCCATGAAATTCTCCAGGCAAGAATGCAGGAATGGGTTGCCATTCCCTCCTCCAGGGGATCTTCCCTACCCAAGGATCAAACCCAAGTTTCCTGCATTGCAGACAGATTCTTTACCATCTGAACCACCAGGGAAGCCCCAAGGTAACGAGACCTCAAATATTCCTTCATCTACAGCTTACAACTCAACCTCCACTTTTTACATCAAAATGGTCACTTCGTGGATATTTTCTACAGCTTTAACTGCTGGAGAAAAATTCCTAAACTATTTCTCCTTTCTTTGTTTCCTTTAGCTGCTTTATTTCTGCTCCTTTTTGTATTTCAGAGGCCAGACTTAATTCTCCCAATTAGCCGTGTTGTTGCCATGATGATATGATATCCTTGTAAATCACATTACAATGCCTGGAGCCCCTTTCAGGTGGGTAAAGTATATTAAGCAAAGAATTAGCAATAACAGTATGACCTCATTGGCTGCTATAGAAATGACCAAGCATAAAATGAAGTGAATTAATTACCTTCAGTTTCCATTCACCAAAGAGCCAACTTTGTCTCATTTGTATGATGATGAACAGCTATAACATTTTACCACTTACCTGGAATACCCCCTGGAGGAGGATATGGCAACCCACTCCAGTATTCTTGCTTGGAGAATTCCACAGGCAGAGGAGACTGGTGGGCTACAAGCCATGAGGCCACCAAGAGTCCGACACAGCTGAGCACTTAGTGCTTTTACCATTTATACAGGTATATAATCAATATAATATAATTGTTCTTCATATGTTGTGTCAGTAGGTAAAAGAAAAAAGAGAGGTAATTTTAGGAAGATCATATTTATAGGCTTCGAATAATCACAGAGACTGAAGGCAATGTATTTGTAGATAGGTCAAAGTATAAGAGTAATGGCTTATAAGAAAGTAGGTCACTTCTTGCTGAGGTTATCCTAATGCTAGGAATAAAAGAGAAAGCAATCCATCTGGGATCTGGCCTTTTGGTTTTCTGATTTTGAGTTCAGGTCTAAAAGTCAGAAAACCTGCATTCTGCTTCTGTATTTGGTACTCCCAGGGTTCCTTGGGGATACGAGTAATGAAACAGGTAGGGGTCTAAGTAAGAAGAAATAAACTTTCTTCTAAAATACCAGACAGTGTCAGGATAATGTGCAGATTCACACAAAGTGAAATTCAGGGAAAATGATGCCAGCACGCAAAAATAAAAAAGTTTAATGACAGCTCAACATAAGAAAAAATCTAGCTACCTATAATTTGCCTTAATAATTACTGAAGTGAAATGTAGAAATTATAAACAAGAGTGATGAAAAATAAATTTTGAATTTGCAGGTGCTGTCTAGGTGTAATCAGACCTGAAACACATCCAGACTCAATATCAAATGTCTAGATGCAAAATATTTCCCCAAGGGAAGCTGAGGAAAGATTAGTGTATTAAAATAAGAGCAGAATAGACACTGTCTTTATTGCAAAGATAACTGATACCTGCACTAATCACATATATAGTCTTATTTGTGATATTGTTTTCCCCAAATCTCAGTGTTTCTAATGCACATCTCATGGTAATGATTTTTTTACATCATTTTTAATGTTTACCAAGCACATTACAAATTTCCTTGAGTGAATTATTCCATAAGAATAGAAAGGCAAGATGCTGGGTTTTTTTTTTCAAGTAGCAGACCAAAAGACAAGAAAGATATGTTGAGTGATATTTTCAAACCCCTGTGTTATGTTAGATCTTTACTTCTGGATATAGTGAAGTAGCTTGCACCAAACCAATTGTTCTCGTAAGAACAAATCAAAAAATCAGCTGAAATGTAAAGAAAAACCCAACAGTCATCCAGTTGAAAGCACTGGAAAGTGTCTGAGGCAACTAGGATTTGAGGGGCCAAGACCCAGAAAAGAAGAGAAAGGGTGACCACAGAGCTCTGAGCTGATATTCTGCAAGCAAAAAACACAAAATTTCCACTCGGGGTAATAGCCAGTTTGGGGCCTGAAATCAGAGGCTAAGAATACACCTAGGGATCTTGGCTAATAAGCAGAGAAACAAAATTTGTGAAAATATTGCAAGGCTGCAGACTGGAAAGGGGAGAAAAAAAGATTGGGAAAGAATGAGAGGTTGGTTTGCCAAAGCATCGAAGACTTGAGGGAGCAGAATTCTGGAGAAAAGAGAAGCATAGGGCAGTAAATGAGATACCTCATTTTCTCCTAGAAGTATGTGCCAAATTCTTAAGCTGCATAAGACAAGAAGCTAAGCAGGAAGTCACAGAAAAATGGGAGCAGAGTTTTGAGCCTCACACAGTTTGAAAGACAAAAATTGGAATTCAGAACCTGACTTGGAAGAGAGGCCCCAGCCAACATCCAGGCTCTTGGTTGGAGCTCCTGGGAACTATATCAGTGATGAGGAACAAACCAGAAATAGACATGGCTTTTGAAACTTCAGTCCAGCCTCCAGTCAGTTTAGTTACTAATTGAATCAAAGTGATCTGCCTCCTTTCTGACCAGTACCAAAGGATAGGGTAACCTTCTCAAAGGAAGAGGCTGCCTCCACAATTTTCCATATATCCATCAGTCAACCAAAAATTATGGTAATATTAAAGGAAAGAACCAAGATAAAAAAAAAATAGGTAATATAATCAGACACACAAATATTTTAATTATCAAAGTTATTATACTTGAATTTTGAAAGATGTAATTAAATGTGACAAAATTAAGAAAGAAAAAGTCAAATGTAAATATATTATCAATAAAAATAATTCAAAGATGGAAAATCTCTGGCTCTCTATTGGCATTTTAGAAAGAATCGAGTGAAAATTATAAAGCAAAAAAAATATATAATATTTTAAATTAAATAGTAGATAAATGGCTGGATTTAACAGCAGTTGGGACTCAGCAGCTAGTGGATTAGTGATGGAAAATAGGCCAGCAGGAAATCCACCTAGGCTAACAGAGAGCAAATAGGATGGAAAATGTTAAAAAGAAAATGTGATGGTTAATTTTATGGTAGGCCAAGATATTTGGCTAAGCAGTACCCTGGATGTTTTTGTGAGGGTGTATGTGTGTGTGATTAATGTCTAAATCAGAGGACTTTGAGTAAAGCAATTTGCCCTCTATCACATGGGAGGGCATCACTCAATCAGTTGAAGGCCTCAGTAGAACAAAGACTGACCTTCCCCCAAGCAAGAATGCATTCTGCCTATGGATGGTCCTTGGACATAAACTGTATCATCAGCGCTCTTTTCTGGGAGTTGAGCCTGCAGGCCTACCCTGCAGCTTTTGGACTTGCCAGGCTCCATAATCACATGAACCAATTCTCTGTATCTCGCTGTACATATACATATTCCATTGGTTCTGTCACTCTGTAGAATCTGGACTAATACAGCCATGAGAGACATGTGGGCACAGGAAAAATGCTTAATATATAGCTTAATGAAATGTGGGAGACAAGGAGAGAGTGATAATGAGAAAGAAACAATACTTGAAGATATACTGGCTTCGTGGGTTTCCCTGGTGGCTCAGTGGTAAAGAATCCGCCGGTGATGCAGAAGACGTGGGTTCTATCCCTGGATCAGGAAGATTCCCTGGAGAAGGAAATGGCAAGCCAATCCAGTATTCTTTCCTGGGAATTCCCAGGAGCAGAGGAGCCTGGAGGGCTACAGTCCATGTGGTCACAAAAGAGTCAGACACAACTTAGCAACTAAACAACAGCAACAAGTGGTATTTTCAAAACTTGATGAAAATAATTGAGAACAGATTCAAGAAACATTATCAGTACCAAAGAGAACTGAGACTTCCCTCTTGGTCCAGTGGCTAAGATTATACGCTCCCAATGCAAAGGGCTGGGGTTCAATTCCTGTTCAGGGATCTAGATCCCACACGATGTAACTAAGAGTTTGCCTGTTGCAACTAAAGATCTCACATGCTGCAACCAAGATCAAAGATCCCACATACTGCAATGAATACCTGGTGCAGCCAAATAAATAATTTTTTTTAATACCAAAGAGAATAAATACATACAAAGCCATACCAAGGCACATTATAGCAACACTGGTAAAAACAAAAGTATTATTTGGGAGTGATGTCAGCAAAAGAGTGGATTAGGTAGCTCCAAGCTCCCATATTCCTGAAAAAAACATCAAAACAAGCAGAAATGTCAGAACCAACTGTTTCAAAACTGAAAAATACTTAAGTTATACAGCAATGGAACAAATGCTTAAGTAAGAAAAAGGCAATATTAAAAAAAAAACTTCTGCCAAACAAGGAAATCCCGTCAAAACACTTTCTGAACACAAGCTAAGGAACAGAAACACCAATGACCTCATAATTCAGACCAGCAACCCTTGTATATTGCTAGCTGAGATTATAAAATAGTGCACCCATTTTGGAAAATAGCTGGGCAGTTTCCAAGAAGTTAAACATAGAATACCATATGACTTAACAATTTCCCTGTTAGGTATGTACACAAAATAATGAAAAACAGGGACTCAAACATGTACACCAATATTTATTCAACATTATTTACAATAGCTAAAGGATGAAAACACCCTATGTTCATCAGCAGATAATTAGATCAATAAAATGTGGTCTACCCATCCAATGGAATATTGCTGCTGCTGCTGCTGCTAAGTCACTTCAGTCGTGTCTGACTCTATGTGACCCCATAGATGGCAGCCCACCAGGCTTCCCCGTCCCTGGGATTCTCCAGGCAAGAACACTGGAGTGGGTTGCCATTTCCTTCTCCAATGCATGAAAGTGAAAAGTGAAAAGTGAAAGTATTATTCAGTCATAAAAAGAAATCAAATTCTAACACATGCTACAAATACAAAATGTATAAACTTTGAAAGCATTATGCTGTGTGAAAGGATAGATATTATATGACTAAAGTAAAGGATAAATAATGTATGACTTTACCTATATGAATTATCTAGAATGGGCAAAATCATAGAGACAGAAAGTAGCTACTGGAGACTGAGGGGGAGGGTGTAATGGAAAGTTATTGTTTGATGGGTACAGAGCTTTGTTTGTGGTTATCTTGGTCAGCTCAGGCTGCTAAAATGAAAATATCATAGACTTGCTGGCTTATAGAAAGCAGAATGTCACGAAAACATTGTAAATCAAGTATCCTCCAAAACGGGCTTTCCTGGTGGCTCTGCTGGTAAAGAATCCACCTGTGAATGCAGGAGACACAAGAGGTGAGCATTGACACAACTGAGCACACACGCACAGATCAGGACACATTCCAATACAAAGTAATTTTTTAAATAGAAATTTATTTCTCAGTTCTGGAGGCAAGTAGTTTAAGATTGGTGCTGTGCTATGCTTAGTTGCTCAGCTGTGTCCAACTCTTTGCGACCACATGGACTGTAGCCAGCCAGGTTCCTCTGTCCATGGGATTCTCCAGGCGAGAATACTGGAGTGGGTTGCCAGCTTTCCTCCGAGGGATCTTCCCAACACAGGGATCGAACCCAGGTCTCCCACATTGCAGGCGGATTCTTTACTGTCTGAGCGTCAGCATATTGTGGTGGGAGGCCTCTTCCAGGTTGCATCCTGTCAGCTTCGCACTGTCTCCTCAGGTGGGAGAGAGCCGAAAGAGGAAGCAAGCTCTCTCATGACATTAGTCCCACCCATGAGAATTCTACCCTTCTGACTTCATCTGATTAAAATTACCTTCTGAAGACCTCACCTTCTAATCCCATCACATTGTGTAGAAGGGTTTCAGCTTACAAATTTTCAACAACTAGTCAGTCTATAACAAGGGTAATGGAGAAGTTTTCAAACTAGATAGTGGTGATAGCTCGACAACATTAAGAATGCAACTAATATCACTGAATTGTATAAATTGTACACTTAAAAATGGTTAAAATGGGAAATTCTCTGGCAGTTCAGTGGCTAGGATTCTGCACTTTCACTGCTGAGGGCGTGGGTTCTATCCCTGGTCAGGGATTTAAGATCCCACAGTGGCAAGGCCAAAAATATGGCTTAAATGGCAAATATATCTCCATGGGACTTCCCAGGCAAGAATACTGACTGAAGTGGGTTGCGATTTCCTTCTCCAGAGGATCTTCTTGACCCAAGGATAGAACCCAGGTCACCTGCATTGCAGGTGGATTCTTTACAGTTGAGCAACCTGGAAAGCCTATGTCACCATAACAAAAGAAACAGAAAAAATAGCATATCTTAAAAGTAGCTAGATAAAACATATTATTTTTAAAGGAGTATCAATGAGACTGACAGCTGACTTCTAAACAGAAGCATGAAATCAGAATATAATGTACTGACAACTTCAAAGTGCTAGTATAAAATAGTGATTTATTTTAAATTCTATAACCAGTGGAGGTACATTTCTGAAGTAAATGCAAAATAAATAAAAGTAAGCTTCTAGAAAAAAAAAAACCAAGAAAGGTCTGTATAAAGGAAATACTAAATAATTGCTCCCACAGAAGGAAAAACTGCAACTTTGATGTAAGGAAATGCAAAAAGGATAATAAGCAAAGGAAAGGACAAATATTTGGCCAAATATAAATAAATGTTAGCTGTATAAACAATAATATCTCTTGTTAAGTTTTAAATATGCATAAAATTAAAGTGCATGAGGACACTAATCAAAAGGTCAGAGGAAATAAGGGCTTCCCTAGTGGCTCAGTGGTCGAGAATCTGCCTGCAATGCGGGAGACTCAGAGATTCAGAGATACAGGTTTGATCCCAGGGTTGGGAAAATCCCCTGGAGGAGGAAGTGGCAACCTACTCCAGTATTCTTGCCTGGAAAATCCCATGAACAGAGAGAAGCCTGGCAGGCTATAGACCATGGGGTCGCAAAAGAATCAGACATGACCGAGAGACTAAACAACAGCAAGAACAGCAGGAGGAAGCAACTGGAGTTTAAATGTTATAAAACTTTCTATATAGGAGAAGTGATAAACATATTAATTTTTGTTAGACATTGATATGTCAGGGATACAAATTGTAATCTCTAGGATAAAGACTAAATGAAGAGCCAAAGAATGTGTAACTAAAAAGGTTGTGAAGAGGGAAAATGGACTGCTTAGCATAGTTGATCCATCCAAAATTAAGAATTGTAAGGGGGGGAAAAGGAATGTAGGTAGATATAATAGAAAATCAGTAATAGTGAGGTAGTAGTTAATATAAACAAATATATCAGTTATTACATTAAATGCAAAAGGATTAAATATTCCCATTAAAAGACAGAAGGATTAAACATTCCCACTAAGAGACAAGTATTCCCGTTAAACTATAATTAGATTTTTTATATTTATTTATTTTTAATTGATTGATGATTGCTTTACAGTATTGGTTTGATTAAAAATTATATAGCAGGAACTGATCAACAAAAGGAGGCATTCTATCCTTGGTCAGCTGTCTCTGTTTTAGAACCGTTTCTTCTGCCTTCATCTTGTAGAAGAAGCTTTTGAAGATTTTCTTAGAACACAGATTCCTGGGCAACATCCTTGGTACGCGACGGTGGGGAAGATGATTTCATTTCTATGAGCTCCCAGCTCCCAGTTCCAAGGTCATTCTGATGCTGAGGGACTTTAAAACTCCATTTTATGCAGCTATTGTCTGCATGATGATATCTGTAGATTCCCAGAGGCTGTGACAGAGAACTGACCTTTCTCTTTTTCAGGAGTTTATGTGAAAGGTGGGGTGAAGGAGCACACTGGCGTGTGTTTCGCCATCAGGTAAGGAGGCATCACTGCACATTATTGTTCTAAAAAGAAATAGCACATGGATACAACATTCTTTATCTTTTCCATGAAGAAAGTAAGACTTTCCTCTTTACCTATACCCTTCTACCCATGTCTCTATTAAAAGGGAATCCTCACAGTGTGAAATAAAATTATGACCCTCTATCACCAAAAATTCTGCTGGTACCACGGTCAAACCAAAATTGACACCAGGCAAGAGATGAACCAGAGCAGGCTGCAAGTTTAGAAACGCACCAGCTGTTTCCTGTGTGTTCTGTCTCCTCACCTAAATTACACCCCATTTGAGGCTAGGTGTCACCTCTGTCCTTTCTTTTGTATCTTCCCACACTAAGTGACTAAGCACACGCGCGCATGCACACACACACACACACACACACACACACACACACACGCTTCAAGCACAGCCATCCCCTTCCATGTAGTATGAAGACTAAGAGCCAAAGCAATTGCCAGGAATTACCAAGGAGATAATCCAAGTTTGCCCTCTGCCTTATCTAGCACTCGCCCATGTATCTTATTCATCACCCTTCAACAACTCAAACCAGTTGACTCATACCAAGCCACTCAGTGCTTCTACAGTGACTGGTGGAGGCCTAGTGCTACAAAATCCCATAGGAAGTCATTCACGAACCTCCTACCTTCACAAGGATTGAGAGAGAGCATACCAAAGTGATGGTGCACACCCGGTTACCCCTATGCCGGTGCAGACACTTCAAACCCCTGGCTACAGCAGGCAAATCAGGCAGCGCTGCTGTAGAAAGGTCAGAGCACTCAGATTACATTGGTAAGTCACCACCTCGTTGGTCCCTGGCCGGCAACCGACTTTGACTCGCTCATCTGGGGCCTAAATGACGCGAACCTCCAAGACTGTCATTGGCTTGAAGCCAGTTGGTTTGTTTAGTTGTTGCTTTTATGGGTGCCAGGCACTGTGTTAGACACTAATGACTAATATCTCACTTACCTGACTGATACCAATGATCAATGTTTCATCAGAGGAATGCCATGGTCCATCAGCAGACTAAAAAGCTTGATTAATATCAAAGTTCTGAGAGAAATAATCCTGAAGCGACTTTGGATTTTAGTTAAGAAATAGGATGAAAGTTGAATCTTCTCCTTTTCTTGGCAAGAGAAGGGAGATTATGGACCTCTCCATGTAGAGGTAGGAAGTCCCCCAAAATACTAATGTCTAAGATCCAGCAAGCTTTCCTTCTTAGAGTTAAGTTTGTTTGCTTTCAGAAAATAGACATCAAATCCCAAATACTGTCATTAATTTTTTAGAAACCACCTCTGAATTAAGACTACACATTCTTTAGGGCAAAGAAAGTCCTATGAAATCTTGAGAAAAATATATTAGTTGAGAGCTAAGTGGCTGTCTGTCAGGTAAGCAGTTATGGAGATATCCAGGAGAACCAAAGGAAATGAAGAGATGTGCTGTTTTTCATTTCTAATTGTAAAAAACAGTATCACTTATTTGGAAACTGCACATGTATCTGGGATATAGGAGACCTAGGATAGTTTCAGTGGACATTGAATACATCTAATGACCATTCCAAATAGGAAAGAGAATACGACAAGGCTGTATATTGTCACTCTGCTTATTTAACTCATATGCAGAGTACATCATGAGAAACGCTGGATTGGAAGAAGCACAAGCTGGAATCAAGATTGCCAGGAGAAATATCAATAACCTCAGATATGCAGATGACACCACCCTTATGGCAGAAAGTGAAGAGGAGCTAAAAAGCCTCTTGTTGAAAGTGAGATAGGAGAGTGAAAAAGTTGACTTAATGTCAACATTCAGAAAACGAAGATCATGGCATCCAGTCCCATCAGTTCATGGGAAATAGATAGGGAAACAGTGGAAACAGTGTCAGACTTTATTTTTGGGGCTCCAAAATCACCGCAGATGGTGATTGCAGCCATGAAATTAAAAGATGCTTACTCCTTGGAAGGAAAGTTATGACCAACCTAGATAGCATATTCAAAAGCAGAGACATTACTTTGCCAACAAAGGCCCATCTAGTCAAGCTACGGTTTTTCTTGTGGTCATGTATGGATGTGAGAGTTGGACTGTGAAGAAAGCTGAGCGCCAATGAATTGATGCTTTTGAACTGTGGTGTTGGAGAAGACTCTTGAGAGTCCCTTGGACTGCAAGGAGATCCAACCAGTCCATTCTGAGGGAGATCAACCCTGGGTGTTCTTTGGAAGGACTGATGCTAAAGCTGAAACTCCAGTACTTTGGCCACCTCATGAGAAGAGTTGACTCATTGGAAAAGACTCTGATGCTGGGAGGGATTGGGGGCAGGAGGAGAAGGGGAAGACAGAGGATGAGATGGCTTGATGGCATCACCGACTCGATGGACGTGAGTTTGAGTGAACTCCAGGAGTTGGTGATGAACAGGGAGGCCTGGCGTGCTGCGATTCATGGGGTCGCAAAGAGTTGGACACGACTGAGCGACTGAACTGAGCTGAATGACGATGGGCCTCCTAAATAACCCCAGATGTGTTCAAACTGTTTCCTTATCAATTTCTCCAACAAGTCTAGTCTTGTTCCTAGACTCTCACTCATGAAGTCTCCACCACAGGGATGCCACCTGCCACAACCCGATGGGACTCTAGACCAATGAGCTCCTGACAGTAACCAAATTCTACAGACAGTTCACTGCCTGGCTATCTCTGCTGCTGCTGCTAAGTTGCTTCAATTGTGTCCAGCTCTGCATGACCCCATAGACGGAAGCCCACCAGGCTCCCCCGTCCCTGGGATTCTCCAGGCAAGAACACTGGAGTGAGTTGCCATTTCCTTCTCCAGTGCTGAAAGTGAAAAGTGAAAGGGAAGTCTCTCAGTCATGTCCGACTCAGCGACCCCATGGACTGCAGCCTACCAGGCTCCTCCGTCCATGGGATTTTCCAGGCAAGAGGACTGGAGTGGGGTGCCATTGCCTTCTCCTCTGGCTGTCTCTAGAAGCATGCAAAGTGAACTCCCAAGACCTGGGTCCCCTTTGGACACCACCACCCCCATGAATGTGTCTCATGTCCCAGTCCTAATCACTCCTAGACTGACTGTAAACCTCTATATACTGCCTCTTATGTCTGACCCATCAAACTCTGTGTGCATGTTATATATGAGTATATGTGTGTACATGTTCATGTGTATGTACCTATTACTCAGAGAATGATACAGTAGAAAAGTCCTTAGCTAATTAGTACATACGGGCTTCCCTGGTGGCTCAAATGGTAAAGAATCCGCCTGCAATTCAGGAGACCCTGGTTTGATCCCTGGGTCAGGAAGATCCTCGGGAGAAGGAAATTGCTACCTACTTCAATATTCTTGCCTGGAGAATCCCATGGACAGAGGAGTCTGGCTGGCTACAGTCCATGGGGTTGCAAAGAGTCAGACACCACTGAGTGACCACACTTTTTGGCTGTGAGTCATGTGCGATCTTAACTCCCCAACCGGGAATTGAACCTGCACCCCTTGCCTTGAAAGGCAAAGGCTTAACCACTGAACCACTACAGAAGTTGCAGTACAAACATTTTAGACTTTCTTCTTTATGTCCCAGGGATTTTGTAAAATCCCTGAGGAAATGCCTCAGGACCCCCAAAGCCTGGGGGTCATGCAGTGCAGTGTCCTCAGCGCCAGATGTATATATTGACATTTGTAGTAAGCATGCTTTTGAAGAAAAGTTGCTCTCACTTTACAAAAAATATCTGCTCTGAAAACCAAATATTTAGTTCAACCCCTTTTGTTTTACAAATGAATAAGTCAAGAAGAAGGGATTGATTCATATTGATGTTTGGCAGAAACCAACATGATACTGTTAAGAAATTATCCTTAATTAAAAATAAATAACAAAAAAAAAAAAAAGAAGAAAAGTTTCTACCATAGTTACAGGGCTATTTAGCTGGAGTTGGAACTAGAACTACTGAAGTTGCTTGATTATCCAACTATGCATTTTCCATTCATCTCACCGCAAGGAGAAAGGGAAAAAAATGATATTTATGTCCTTGTTGCATGTGTTAATAGGGTATGTCTTGGTAATCATCTAGAGTTTAAATAGCAAACAAAAAATGTGGGAATGGAATGGCCCATTCTATAATGTGTCGTGGCTGCTTGACTCAGTTCAGATTGGGACCGCTCAGCCTTCTGGTAAGCCTCTCCTGTCCTTCTCCCCCAGGAGGTGACTGACAGCCTGAAGTTCTGCCCCAGGGAGGGAGACTGGAGTTCTGAGGTAGGAGGATTAGAAATTTGTCCAACCTCCTGGATACTTCTGTTTTCATTTAGCTGGCAGGAGCTTCCTGAAAGCCTCCTCTGTACTGTGTATGTGAGAAGTAGGGGGATTAAAGCTCTTCTGATTCAGAAGGGGCAGTGTGATAATAATTCCAATAGTCAAGAGTTAGGAAGTCTGGTCCCAGCTTCATTGCTAACGTGCTTGGGACTAAGGGCAAAGGTCCCTTTCCGCAATGATCTCTAAGGAAAGCACAGTGGGAATGGAGGGCTCGGTGTTTCTGTAGTTAGAAATCTGAATAAGAAAACAATTGGAGCACAAAGGAAATTATTTGAGAGAAATTCCAGGACAACATGTTCAAAATTTCAAAGTACTGTCTTCAGTGCCTTAAGAAATGAATGTTATATTCAAGGAGATGTATGTGAAACAAGAATTGAGGATACTGCATTTCATGAAGAAACACAATTATTAATATCTTGATCACTCGCTGCATATGTAAGAATTGAATGTTCCCATTTCCTGAACACACAGAGCCTTTGTTCTCCATATGCTGTATTTATACTCCATGCACTTGTTCTCATCAGAAGTACTCAAAATGCCCAGATCTTGGAGAACTGGGATGATTTTGCACTAACAACTTGGCTTGCAATTTGCATCCCCTGGGAAATGAAATTCTAAAGGGAAATTTAGTCCAAACGAAGCCCCCCACAGGAAAAGCTTACAGGATGCCAGCTCCAGCTTTTTAGAGCTCCCTCAGTAATGCTGAGAACGACAGGCAAACATCAAGAAGAGTCAGAGAGCCAAATGCGTTTCACAGATACATCCACTCTGTGAATGTGCCAGTGAGGGTCTAAAGATGTCCCTGACAGCGCAAGCTGTTCCATCGTGGACCCAAGGAAGGCCCATCACTTAAGAGACCCAAACTGGCCAGAGAGTGAGCTGACACACATCCTTAAGTGCCCCACACTGATCTCACAGGGAACCCCACAGCGTGTCCTTATCCGGAAGGTCTCTTCCTCTGCGGGTATCTGGGGATTTGCAGGCTGGGAGCTTCCTAGGATGAACAGAAGGACGGGTCTGTGCATGTTCACACATCTCATTTCATTCATTCACACTTCAAAAGGCTCCAGATTCTGTTAAAATTTTAGCTCTTTCTTATTCTCAAATCCATTTTTGAAGCTGGCACCCGTATGCCTGAGTTCCAGGTATAATATATAGCTCCTCACTGCCTCCCACTTCCAAGCCTTGCTACCAAGTATGCCACTCACATTTTCCTCCTTTCAACACAAACATGATGCTTTTCATGCTTTCCTTGGCAAATGATGGTTGGTAGCTGAGCTAAATGTGGAGACAGGGGTTACAGACACATTTTGTTCCTGTTAAATGTTCTACTTCTTGTGCTATTATCTTCTCTGCTTCACTTTAACTCACTTCCTTCCTAGCCTCTAAAAGGTAGGAGCCTATGATTGGAGCCCTGGAGGTCAAGAGCAAGACTCCATATTGCAGATCTATCTTTAGGTAAAAAGAGTGCCTCTATTGATCGGTAATTTCCCATTAGGATGAGGTAAATCAGCTGTCACTTCTGTGGTCTAAGACAAACATGCTTTTTGAAATTTGAGACACCTGTTGTTTTGTGACCAGTTGATGAGATGAAGGATGAATTGTGAAAATAGAGCTTCTGAAGAAATGATATTTATTTCTTCTCCAGCTTTGAACAGCTAAATGTTGAGGTCTTGTGAAAACCCATAAATATTGACAGAAAGTTGAGTGTCCAGGCTTTGGAGGCGAACACGATCAGCTTGGTCTACTCTTTCTGCCTCTTACTACGTTGTGACTTTGACCAAGGTTTTTACACTTGCATAGCCTCAGTTTCCCAATCAAAGTTCCCACGTTGCCTTTGACTGTCATATTTCTTTGGTCTCTTAATATAGAACAATTCCCCTGTATTTTTCATAATGTTGTTTATTCTTGTCTTTCTTTTTAAAAAACAAAAGACTTTACAGCTCCTATTGGAGTATAACCAATTAACAACGTCATGAGAGTGTCAAGTGGACAGCAAAGGGACTCAGCCACACATATACATGTACCTACTGTCCCCCAGATTCCCCTCCCATCCAGGCTACCACGTAACACTGAGCAAATTTCCCTGTGCTATACAGTAGGACCTTATTCGTTATCTGTTTTAACTACAGCAGTGTGTACATGTCCATCCCAAACACCCTAGCTATCCCTTCCCCCATTCTCCCTTGATATGGATATTTTTTAAATAAAGACAATTATTTTGGAGAATGTCCCTCATTCTGCATTTGTCCCATGATTTCCTCAAGATTAGGTTCACATTAAAAATTTTTGGCAAGAATACTACAAAGTTGGTGCATATCTCTCATTGCAAAGCATCAGGTGGATTTGATGCTAAATTTGATTACTTGTTTAAGGTAGTTTCTGCCAGAATCCTCTATTAAAAGGAACTTCTTTTCTTTGTAATTAATGAATAATAATATTTGGATCTGTATAACTTTAAAAATTACTACTTCATACTGATACCATGAATTCAAATCTAACAGCATTCTCTGCACATATCATTCTCATGTATATATCTGTCTTTTACCACAGTGAGAATCCCAGTTCATAAAACATTAATATACTTACTCAATAGCTCAGCATACACAAAGAAACTTTATAATTATTCCATCAAAACCATTGCCACAACAAAACTAATTAATAAAACTTGAGATTCTCTTACAATTATTTTTTTCTTTAAACCATTACCAGTAAGATGTACAGCCAGAGCATTGTGTTCAAAATTATTTGGGTTAATTTTTTCTATGTGACTTCATTACAAATTTGATATATAGGTAAGTTTTTAAAATGTAGTATTAAATGTTTACTCTTATTTCACCATGCTTAATTCAGTTTTATTTTGATAATATATAATATTTATATGGTGCAAAAATCAAAATCATCAGAGAAATTTCACTCCTATCCCAGTCCCTTCCACTTCATTCTCATGAACTTCTAGAGTTAACCATTTAAATTGCTGATTCAGTTTTTCCTTTGTTTCTTTTTGAAAACATGAGCAAGTATGCATATATAAAAGAACATATATATTCTTATTTCGTTTACTCTTTCCTCTTATTTCATATACAAAAGGAAAAACACTGTGTATGCTACTTTTCTGGGTGTTTTTGTTTTGTTTTGTTTTTTGCATTTAGCAATGTCAGCTTGCTACATATAGGGCTTCCCTTGTGGCTCAGCTGGTAAAGAATCCACCCGCAATGAGGGAGACCTGGGTTCAGTCCCTGGGTTGGGAAGATCCCCTGGAGAAGGGAAAGGCTACCCACTCCGGTATCCTGGCCTAGAAAATTCCGTGGATTGTATAGTCCATGGGATCACAAAGAGTCAGGCATCACTTTCACTTTCACCTGCTACATATAGGATGTCTCTCAGGCATTCACCTGTAGGTATCACGTAGGTAAACTGGGCATATAATCGGAAGATTCAGAGGAGAGATTAGAGCCTAAAGATGTCTTCCTGATAAGTTTCTCTACCAAAGTATAAAGTAATACCTTGCCAATTATCAAGTAATACTTCCTCTCACTTTGTTAAAGTCAACACCTTTTAAAATTTCATCTACACAACTTTAAAACAATAACCTATGCTCTCTAATGCGCAGTTTTAAAGACAGATTTCTCTTTACCTGACTAACTGGGGTTACATTATCCTCTTATCATTGACCTGCGTTTCCAAATCTTGATTCTTAAGTATGACCTTTGAGAACTTTCCAAGTTAACCATAGCTTGCTTAATTTGAGGACGTTCATGAATGAAATTGTCCACAATTCAGATTCAACTTCCTTGTTTCTTTCTAAACATCTCTTACAAGTTCAGGGACCTTTTGAATTCTATATTTACTTTACAAGCAGATTTCCATAGGAGCCAATGTGAAATTACGGGCAAGGAAGAGTTTTTGTCACTTGATCTGTTAAAGTTATCTTAGTGCAAAACAAACAAAAAACTGCTGAAGAATCAGCAGTGAAAAAATTTTCCTGGCATTATGCAGTAAGAGTAGCTGATGTTAATAAATTTCATAGATTGTCTCAAAGCACGTTAGTGCCATCATCTTTTCATTCTTTCAACAGTGAAGTACTACCAAGTGGAAGGTCTAGGCTAGAGGGTGAGCACCGCACACCTGAATAAATCAGAACTTTGCCCTGAATGAGCTTGCCAACAGTTAAGTAGACAACTAAGTTGTGCTTTAAATTATTATGAGAAGAGCCTTAACTAAAGGACAATGAAAAAAAAAAAAAGGACAATGAGAGTTAGTAACAGAGACATTGATTCTGATGGCGGAATTTGATAGACCTCTAAGAGGGAATAAGATTGAAGGCTGAGCAGGATTTTGAGAGCCATGTGTGACAATTGGTTTTGATTTGAGCTAAAAGACCTATTGGAGACTCTGGGAAGACACGACAGCTTTAATTAAGGCAATTTCAGTGGCAATGGGGAAGACAAAAAGATTCAAAGGTCAAATGTCCTAAAGCAGAAAGATTTAGCAAAATGTCACTGATGGTCCCACATGGCATATTATTGAAAAGAACCTGAAACGAAGATTTAATACTTGAAGGTGCTGAGAAAACAAAGTGAGTTTTCTGATGGATTTGTTTTACTTTCCTCACAGGGTTGTCATGAATATCAATGAAGGTGAATGTGAAAAATATTTGCTTGTTGCATGATGTTCTTGTTATTTCTATTAACAAAAAGAGCAACAATAATATGGCTATTTAAAGGTAGGTAGTTTTTTTTTTTCTCTCTCTCTCTCTCTTTGTGAAAGCCTGGAAGTGAAGAGAAACCAAAGACTGGAGTGAGTTTTGCTGCAGAGAATAATTCTACAACAGATTTCAGAATAAACTGTTTGTAGCTGCAGGGACTGAACATATTGAGTTCTATACTGGTAGAAAAAGGACCTCCAAACTCATTTTTAGCAGGAAAACGAGTTGTGTTTTTTTTTTCCCCAGAGGAGAAGGAATCTGTTGGAAATATGAACAGTTCAGCTTCCCAGGAGTGCCAGATGAGTTGGGGTAATTCAAGGTTCTCAGAAATCTTTATCTGGCTCTTCCATAAGGAGAACAGATGATGACTTCGCCACGGCAGGAAGAAATTTATTCTATGACCACCTCTGACCTTTTCTGCACTGCACAGGGCCCATGGCCTCAGAAGGACAAATTCAGGCCATAAATTCCCCAGATAAGTATATTCATCACCATTATCGCTATAGACTGAATGCTTGTGTCCCCTACCCCGTCCCAAGTTCATATACTGAAACTGAAACCGTTTACCTCAGGCTGGGACTTGGACTCAGACAAAACCCACCACACCTGGTTTCAGGACCTAATAGAGGTTCTTGATGTCTCATCACAGAGAGAATTCAGAGACAAAGTGATAAGTAAGAGGTGGCTTTATTCAGATTCTGAGAGAAGCACACTCCACAGACATTGTGGTCCATTGCAGAAGGCAAGTCTGGTGACCTCGAAAACGTGGTGTGGTTAGCTTTTATGGGTTCTGTGATTGGTGATGGACAGGGAAGCTACAGTCCATGGGGTCACAAAGAGTCAGACATGACTGAGCAACTGAACTGAACTGAAATTTCATAGGCTAATGAGTAGGAAGATTATTCCAATTATTTGGGAGAAGGGGTGGAAATTTCCAGGAGTTGGGCCACTGCTTACTTTTTGGTCTTTTGAGGTGCCTTGGAACTGTCATGGTGCCTCTGAGTGTGTCATTCAGTTTGCTGATTGAGGACCAGGGTCTAGTCGAAGTCAACTTGTCTGCCATCTTGGACCCATTGGATCCTGATTAGCTAATGTTGTGTCCTTGGGCTATGCCGTTCTCTCAGAACTTGTGCCCTGCCCCTTTCCCTCCTGTTTCAAAACCAGCACTAATGTGTTGGAATTTGGAGGAGAAGCCTTTGGAAGGTGATTAGGTCAGGAATCTCTCCCTGGTGGTCTACTGGTTTGAATTCAGTGCTCTCACTGCTATAGCCCAGGTTCAATTTCTGGTCAGGAAAGACTTTCTTCTTTCTCTGCCCCTGCCACCTACTGATCTTCCCAGCATGACCATACCACCCTTTAGCTTCCCCAGGGTGCAACCATACCATCCTCTAACTTCCCTGTCGGCTCAGACAGTAAAGAATCTGCATGCAACTCAGGAGACTAGAGTTCAATCCCTGGGTTTGGAAGATCCCCTGGAGAAGGAGATGGCCACCCACTCTAGTATGAATTCCATGGACAGAGGAGCCCGGAGGGCTATAGTCTATGGGGTCACAAAGAGTTGGACATGACTGAGTGACTAACACTTTCACTTAAATCAGAAAGGCAGAACCTTCAAGAATGGATTTTTTTTTTCCTTCTGCTCTTCTTAATCTCCACTTATAGTCTGAGTAATGACCATGAAACTAGTTGGAGCTTGAAAGGGCATCCTCTCAGGAGGCAGGAAGGAAAGGCACCATTACAGCCAGAAGACTGAGCTCATCCCCAAAGTGGGAGGCAAATGGAGACTATAGGAATCCTGATGAGATGGTTGGATGGTATCACTGGACATGAGTTTGAGCAAACTCTAGGAGGTGGTGAAGGACAGGGAAGCCTGACCTGCTGCAGTCCGTGGGGCTGCAAAGAGTCAGACACAACTGAGCAACTGAACAACTCATGTCAGTGGACTGGTCCATTGAACAGAAGAGAGAGACAGAAGTCCCAGATGACTAGGACAAGATCCTGTTCTCCTGGCCTTCCACTCCTGAAACATGGGCAGACACAACTCTAAAAGGTGCCTCATGGGCTGAGCTTCCCCAGGGCATTAAGTCACAAGCACAGCTTCTGCAGTTGAAGCTGTATTTTGTCACTGGGTCTTAGAATATCCTGGACGTCAGGGAAACTCCAACACCTTCTCAGCCAAGAGCAACAAAATGTTCCACTGCTTTTGAACTTCTTGAAACCCTAAGTGCATAGGGTAGTTACCTTCCCAGATGACAGGTCCTCTTTTGTCAAGTTATCTTATCCAGCTTTCAACCAGGCTCCTTCCAGGATTTATTTTCTCTACTCATACAGTGTTATGGACTGAATGTTTGTGTTTTCCTCAAAGTTCATGTGACAAAACACTAACTCCAATGTGATGGTATGTGCAGATTGATCCTTTAGGAGATAATTAGGTTTAGATGAAGTCATGAGGGTAGGGCTCTCATGATGGGATTAGTGACTTCTGTAGAAAAGGAGGAGACACCAGAGCTCTTTGTCTGTGAGAAGACAGCCTCTGCAAGCCAGGAAGAGGGTTCTCACCAGGAACAGAATCAGTTGGAACCTTGATCTTGGACTTCCTAGCCTCCAGAAGTATAAGAAATAAGTATCTTTGGTTTGAGCCACTCAGTCTATGATATTCAATTATAGCACCTCAAGCAGACTAATGGCTTCCCCTGTGGCTGAGCAGTAAAACTTCCACCGGCAATTCAGGAGCAGCAGAACACTTAGATTCGATCCCTGGGTCGGAAAGATCGCCTGGAGCAGGAAATGGCAACCCACTCCGGTATTCTTGCCTGGAGAATCCCAGGGACAGAGAAGCCTGGCGGGCTACAGTCCATGGGGTTGCAAAGAGTCAGACACGACTGAAGCGAATGAGCACACAAGCACAAACTGACTAATATATACAGTTACAGAAGTCGGTCAGGTAACTCTTGACAATATGTTGCTATCTGTTACATTCCTTTTATTTTCACAGATCCATTGAAAATTCTTTTGAACTAGAAAGATATGTGAAGAGCTCTCGAAAGATTCCCTCAGCTCTTGGAAATCAACGCTCTATGCACTGTGAGGACTGGTTTGGGTGAGCTCATGCTCACTAATTTTTCTGCTTCAGAGAGTATATAAGAGGATCTTCGAGAACTAAGCAGAAAAGAATTGTAACAAACTGGATTAACTGGGGCTCCTCAAGTGAGGGCAAGCCCAGAACACCTGCCAACAGTTAAAGATTGTGACCTACAGTCATTGTAACAAATTGCATAAGACTGATTTGGCAGAATTCCAGGTAACACCTCACTGAAAACTGCTACCAGGAAATTGCTAACAAAATGCCAAGAAAAAGTGGCTGTGAGTTGCAAGTTGCAATCTCTTTCCTCCAGTGTAAGAAATTTAGTTTTTATTCCCATACGTGTGTGATTTCTTGGATTTAGAGGTTCAATTTTTGATCTGTTTGGTAGAATTCTCTCAGAATAAATATTAAAACCCTTTGCCTCGTAAAGTATATATAAACATATCACCTCCCAAGGAAGGGCATTGAGGAGAGCATGCAAGGAACAGGCTATAATGGGAAAACAAATATGAACTCACATTCCCAAAGACTTTGCAGTTTTAAAACAATTGGCTTTAAGTTTTGTGTTGTTTCCTTTGCCTCAACTTCCTCCTCATATCAGTAAACCCCAATCAGGGTTCTCAAGTGATGGAAGGTCAACATGTCAGCATCTATTTTACACCCAAAGAATCTCTCTTGATGTTTTCGTGGTGAGTCCATCCTGGACCTTAATGTTTCCGGAAGCAGAGGAGATCAACAGCACATAGAACATCGGGGGGCGTAGTGATGCACAAGCTGTGCATGAAACATCTTTAATAAATCATCTGCACTGAGTTTCCTATTCCTGTAGTGCAGGAAGTACTGGTTCCACAGGCCCCTGTGCACTCAGAGATAAGGAAGGTTCTGTACTGTTCAGGACTTTAGAAAGACCATTGGAATTTTGCACGAGAAGAGGAGTAGGCAGTCCTAAACCTCCAGACAAGAAGCTGTTCTTCAGATGTCATCACCCACTGGAACTCCCTATCAGGACCTGGGAAACATGGATAGCTGGGATTCCTCCCTGGGCTTGTGGTGTGTTTGTATGGATAACTGACGTCGGTGTGCCTATCTGGCCATTGCTGTGGAATTTCATTCATGGGAGCAGTGCCCACACTAAATGAAGCAGATCAAACTGTGTTTGGTTTCTTCTGCAGATAAGAAAGCAGGCTTAGATTTGACAGCTCAGCATCTAGTTAAGAGGATCAAATGAATCAGTAGATAAATTATTAATCATTTTTCTTTCTGTGACTTGAAACACATTCCCACCCTGAAGCGAGGAAGGATATAAGCAATAAGGTAAAGCATGATGATAAGAGTTGGAATGACTGCATTTTGGGAACCTTTTTTTTTGGAGAGTTATTGTGGGGGCAGGGCTGGGAGGATGGGTGGGGACAGGAGTGAATATCTACATTATGAAAAGATGACATGAAACGTCTCAAATGGGATATTCAGAAAATTAAAGTGCCTCTATAACAGTGTTCAATAAATATAAAAGCAGAAAATGAGGGTTAAACATATCATAAAGCATGCAATGATGACTTCACTGTAGAAACTGTGTGTTTGTCAGAGTGGCTTGAAGGGAAACACAAGAAATGAAAGTAGCTATACTCTTGGAGGATAATGCGTCCCACAAGACTGTCATACTCAGGAGATACAACTGTTGAAACAGTGGACAATGCCACTTCTGCTTTCTTTGCAATCTCTTTGGATTGTTCTGATGTTTTGGAATTATTTAGCAATCTGCTATACAACATTATACCAAGACACAACAATACTGTGGTGTTGTTCACTTAAATTTCTGAAGATGGTAAATCTCACGTTAAGTGCTCTTGTGTGTATGTGTGTGTTATGTTGCTTTAGTCATGTGCGATTCTTTGCAATGCTGTGGATTGTATCCCGCCAGGCTTCTCTGTCCATGGGGTTCTCCAAGCAAAAATACTGGAGTGGGTTACCATGCTTCTTCAGGGGATCTTCCCAATCCAGGGATCAAACCTCCGCCTCTTACATCTCCTGCATTGGCAGATGGGTTCTTTACCACTACCACAATAAAATTAATTAAAAAAAATAAAATAAATTGAAGGAATACCTGGGAAGCAGGCTGATTTTCTTGCTTTGCTTCTGGAACTTTTTCATATTGGGGATATCAGCATATTTCCCTCAGCCACACAGCGCCCCCCTCCAGGATTCCTGTATCCCAAACACTTCCCTGTTTGTTTTTTTGTTTTTTTTTTTTTTTAATATAAGTCTGACTATTCCTCCCTAAACCTAGTCCAAGTCACCATCATTTGTCCCCTGAACTGCTACAATGGCTCCTAATTGGTCTCCCTGCTTCCACACTTGCCCTGGAGGACAGTCTATGGAGTTGTCTGCAAACATAGAACGAATTTTGACCTCTTATTATTATCTTGATAAAGGCAGGAGAGATCTTGAGAAAATAGATATCTGGAGATTTTGATGCAGACTTGTGATTTCTAAAATGTGTTCATGTTTGAATATACGTATGTTTTGTATGCATGCATGGATTTGGACAAATACATTTCCTGGTTCTATATGCTGAAAGAACCTTGGGAACAATGACACTCCCAGTAGCAAAATGATCACATTTCCCAACTAGAACTGGACTTGTGACACCACCTCCATGCAAAGGAATCAAGGATCTCAGAGAAATGACTGTTTACTGGGCTGGGTAAGGGAAATATGAGATACAAGTTTTATCTTTACATGAAAGATTAAGGAAATGTTGCCTCAAAAATGACAAAGACTTGTCACAAGAACAATGTGAAAAATTTGAAGGAACTTCCCCTGGGACCATTTGAGAAATAATAAAATAATTCAGAGCAGTAATTAACCATAAACCATTGAACAATAGGAATTCACAAGTCCATACTGATGATAAATCATGAATCAAGGAATAAAGGAGAAGAGGAGTTTTACTAACAGGAGAATGCTGTAAATGTAAGATGAGTTCTGGATGTAGAAACCGTCATTTTGAAAACATTGCAGTAAAAATAAATTCAGGCAAGGATCATCAAGAAAGGATAAATCTAGGGAATAAATTTTGATAAGGATACACCCATGGCTGATTCATGTCAATGTATGGCAAAACCCACTAAATATTGTAAAGTGATTAGCCTGCAGTTAAAATTAATTTTTTAAAAAAGGATCAGTATATCTGTATGATTGCTTGTTAATAGCAAGGAGAAAATGTAACTATACAATGGAAAACTGGATAACACCTTGATTGAGTGATTAAAATTAATATCATGAACAAGGCAGATGCACATTGAGTGTCTTTAGATAGGATATTCTGAGAAGAGCCAGCATCAGTTCTGTGACATTCCTGCCAAGAATGCTTAACCTGAATCTAATGATGAGGAAATGTTAGACAAACCTCAAAATGGGAATTGATCTATTAAAAAGGGGTGGTTGGGGTAGGGATGAGGACAGAGGTTGGGAGAATGCCTGCTTCAAACCTGTCAGTAGTCATAAAAGCAGAACAAAGCCTGAAGAAGTGTTACAAATCAAAGGAATTAAGATGCAAAAACTGAGTATATATGTGATCCTAGACTGGATCCTGTATTAGAAGAGAAAATATGCAATAAGATGTTATCACTGACTTTATTAATGCAATTGGAATACAGCTGGTAGTTAGCATAAATATACCATATCAATGCTAAACTTTACTTAAGTTGATAACTATTTTGTTGTTCGGTTCAGTTCAGTTGCTCAGTCATGTCCGAGTCTTTGCGACCCCATGGACTGCAGCACGCCAGGCCTCCCTGGCCATCACCAACTCCCGGAGTTTACTCAAACTCATGTCTATTGAGTTAGTGATGCCATCCAACCATCTCATTCTCTGTCATCCCCTTCTCCTCCTGCCTTCAATCTTTCCCAGCATCAGGGTCTTTTCTGTATGGAGAATTAGTCAAGATTCTTCAGAGAAAAAACTAATAGGAGATACATAGCTGATAGATTGATAGATAGATAAGAAATTTATTCACTAGTTATGAAAGCTGGCAATTCCCAAGATCTGTAGAGCAAGTCAGCAAGCTGAAAACCCAGAAGAGCTGATGGGTTAGTTCCAAGCCAAAGGCTGAAGACCCAGGAAGAACCAACGGTTCAGTTTGAGTCTGAAAGCAGGAAAATGTTCCAGTTTAAAGTCCATCAGGCAGGAAAAATCTCTCTTACTCTGGGGAGAGTCAGCCATTTTCTTCTATATAGAGGCCTTAACTGATTGGATGAGGCCCACCAACACTAGAGAGGGCCATTTGCTTTATGCCATCTACTGACTTAAACATTAATCTCATGCAAAACACTCTCACAGAGACACCCAGAATCATGTTTGATCAAATATCTGAGCACCCCATGACTGAGTCAAGTTGACCCCTAAAATTAGTCTTCATAACAGGGAATAGCCGTTTTGTTGGGAAATATACATTGCAGCATTTTAGAGCCATGATGTATGAAATTTTCTCTCAAATACTTCAAATAAAAAATGTTTTTGAGAAGGAGAGAGATAATCAATAATAAAGGAAGGAAATTGAGCAAAATGTCAATAATAAATGAGTGAAATGCATATTCCTTGAACTTCTTAACCTAAATTTCCTGTAAATTTGAAATTGTGTCCAAAATAGTTTCCCCTGCACTCAGGATGAGTCTTACTCTCCTCACTTGGCCTGCTGGGCAGGAAGCAGCTCCTAGAAGCTCCTAGAGGAGTCCAAGCCAGAAAGAGAAAAATATTGTCTATTAACTCATATATATGGAATCTAGAAAATGGCACAGACAAACCTCTTTGCAGGGCAGGAATAGAGATGAAGACATGAGAACTGACTTGTGGACACAGCAGGGGAAAGAGAAGGTGAGGCGAATTGAGAGAGAAGCACTGAAATATATATACATTACCATGTGTAAAATCAATGGCTAGTAGGATGCTGCTGTAGGGAGCTCAGCTCAGTACTGTGATGAACTAGAGGGGTGGGGTGGGGGTGGAAGGAGGTTCAAGAGGGAGGGGACATATGTAGACATATGGCTGATTCACATTGTTGTACAGCAGAAGCTATTGTAAACACATTGTAAAGCAATCATCTTCCAATTAAAAACAATTTTTAATTAAAAAAAAAAAGAGTTTGAGTGCATTCTCTCCATAGAACTTCACACTTGCACACTTCACCTGAAAGCTTCTCCCCGCTCTTCACATGGCCATGCCCTCTCAAGGCTCAGGTGTTTTTATCAGATGTCACTTCCTCAGCATACCTCTTCTGAAGGAGCCCATCTTCAGTCATGTTGCTCTATTTCACTTTTCTCTCTGACATGGTCACTCACGCCTTTACTTGTTTATTACACCTCACTGGGACATACATTTGAGAAGGGCAGTCACCTCGCCCATCTGTTTACTCCTCTAACTCTGATATCTAAGAAACTGCCTAGCATATGGTAAATTATATGTAAGTTATATGCCTAGCATATGATAACTGTTCCTAAAAAATGGTTTTGAGTAAATAGATAAATGTTTAAGTCCCTATAGCACCCAAAGCTTTAAAAGTAAAATTCTTAACTTATTAGTGATTTATCATTCATATTACATAGGCTTTTCTAGTTTGTGACAAGAATTTCAATGGTAAATATTATAATGTTACAGATGAGTATCAAATATAGATTGTTAGAGAAGTTAAGAGAAATTCTAGTAGATGAGAAAGATTTTTAAAGTTATTCTTTCCATCCAAAAATTAAATTAGGCTGACCTAGTCAATGTAAAAAATCCAATAGGTATAGTAGTAGTAAGAAAATCTCTTGGAAACAGGTCCTTCAATTCCAAATATCTAGTATAATACCTGGAAACTAGTAAAGTGCCCATACATTTTTAACAATGCAGGAAATAACCTGTCAAAAGTTCATAGACAGATCGCTCTGGGGAAATTGGAGACAGGGGGCTGATGTCGCACCTTTGAACTTTAAAACAGGTCCTTTATTTTTAACCAGAAAAAGAGCTCATGATTGTCAGAGGCAAGGTCTCCTCAAAGGAGTAGAAACATCGTTAGAAATAACAATGACAGCATTTGCCTCAAGATAGGTACCAACTTCTAATATTTTTATTTAGTTTGGGAGGGGTTTGGGTTTTTTTCCAATACCTATGGTTCAATTGATGACTCATACTTCTCAAGAAGCCACGTGTTTCTGTAGAAGGCATTCACTCCCTACATTCCCTAGGGTTAAGGACCAAGCTATTATAACAAAACCCTCTTATACCCATCAAACATACAGGCAAAATTCCAATTTCAGCTGCTTTAATTAGCAGGCTGTAAATCGTTTCTGTATTGAAAGCATGCACTCTGTTGTGTAATGATCACCTAGTGATGAGTCAATTTGCACCTTCTTACGAGTCTTCACATTGCAGTAGTTGTACCAATATAAAGGGGTTCTCACCGTTTTTACAAAAAAGTTTCCAAGTTCCATGCATTTGGGTAAAAGTGTAGCCTCTGGGAGGTCTTCTTTGGTTGCTATGTCCTGCGTATTTCACTCCCCTGCTACTCACTTTGCAGCATCCCATACTATCTCTATGGCAAGGACAACATTTACTTACCTATAACTAACCTATTTCGTAGTTAGTTTTAAAACTTGAAATTATCATTGGATCACGATTTTGTGAGAAAACAAATATACTACTCTTGGTCTCTTCAATAATGGGATGTCTAACATTTCCTAAGCTTGAGAAAACTTTGCATTGTCAAGCCAACCTTTCTTTTTAAAAAAATTAGGATATAATTTATATGGAGTAAAATTTGCCTCTTTAATGTAAAAAAACATGAATTTTAACAAATGCATGTATTAATAGTTGTATAACTATTACCATAAACAATGGGCTTCCCACGTGGCACAGTGGTAGAGAATCTACCTGCCAATGCAGGAGATTCAAGAGACAAAGTTTTGATCCCTGGGTCCAAAAGATTCCCTGCAATCGGAAATGGCAACCATTTCCAGTATTCTTGCTGGGAAAATTCCACGGTCAGAGGAGCCTGGCAGGCTACAGTTCATAAGGTCACAAAAGAGTCTGACTCAACTGAGAAACTGAGCACCAGCTGCACCACAATAAAGGCATAGAACCATTCAATCACCTCCAAACACTCCCTCACGGCCCTTTGAAGTCAGGCCTTCCCTTCACTCCTAGCTCTGGGCAACTGTTGAACAAATCTAATCTTTGTACTGATATATGAATACATTCAGGCTTCTCCGGTGGCTGTAAAGAATCCGCCTGCAATGCAGTAGCCACATGAGACATGGGTTTGATCCTTGGGTCAGAAAGATCCCTGGAGGACAGCATGGCAGCCCACTCCAGTATTTTTGCCTGGAGAATCCCCATGGACAGAGGAGCCTGGCGGGCTCCAGTCCACGGCGTCGCAAAGAGATGGACACGACTGAAGCGACTTAGCACACACTCAAGCATGAACACATCCATCATACCTCACTCTTTCACCCTAACAGAAGTAAGACTTTATTAGAAGGAATTCAAGGGTCAAAATGAAATTTCATCTGCTTCAGAAAGTGAGAAAAGGCAAGTTAATAATGATGCCCTTATATTTGTTCTCATCATATGTTATGTTTATTTTCTCTGTATTCTCAATATGCAGAACTCAGTTAATAAAAAAAAAAAAAGGATAATTCATGTCATGATAGATAAGCAAAAAAAAAAAAACTATTTTGGTGCCGGTGGTGAGCAAATGTCATTTCCATAACAGTATCTAAATTATTAATTAGCTTATATTAACCTTCTGAAGTGATTGATACTAATTAACAAACCATTCTCTTAATCAGGGATATGAAAATGGTCTCAATTTGAGTCCTGACTAATTGCTAGTAGCTGCCAAGTAGCTGTAGGTTACAAAGAATTCTGAGGCTTAATAGGAAATTTTAATATGAAACATCTAAGTCTTTGAGATTTTTAAACATTACAGATGTATTATCTTAATCCTACCAAGAAGCCCAGGAGAATGTTCCTATTGTTAGCTCTATGCCATGAGAGGGGAAACTGAGTTTAGAGTGATTAAATAACTTATTTAAGGTCTAACAGGGGAGAAGTGATAAAGGTGGGATTTGAATTCATTTAGTCAAATTCCAAAGGTTAATATTTATCAACTTTGCCATTTTGCACCCAAGAAATTAATCACAGAATGCATGTGTATGTCTGGAAGATCATACATTTTTCTAAGGAGATGAACTGGAATGAAATTTGAACTATGTATTGATCAGAGATAGAGGGGAAGCCACCGAACAAGGAATAGCTTGAAGGGCAGAAAGTAGAGCAGGTGCAAAGGCCCAGTAGGTGGAGGACAAGGAACACTGGGGAAACTGATGTGCCAGTCTGCCTGAGCAGAGCCCAGGGGAAGAGACAGAAGAGAGGTCTGCACACTAGGGCACTATGGCAGTGAGGATGACCTTGACCTTCCTTCCAAGGGCACTGGGAAACTCCTGCATCATTTTAAGCTGTCTGGTGGTACAATGTAGGCTTTCCGAAGGTCACTCTGCCTGCGGGAGAAAGGCTTATTCACACGGGTAAGAGCGATGGAAGAGCGTTGCAAGCCATCCAGTTCAAGACAGAGGCTGTGTTAACCAGGTCTTTTCACTTTCTATATTCTGATACTTGGGCATCTGGTGCTGGTTGACCCTGGGGGACTGCCCTTCCCAGGACTAGCTAATCCCTGGAGATTGTCAACAAGTGGCCTTCAAGCATAGCTTTTATGAAAACCAAACTGTTCAGAGCCAATGCCCCCAATTGCCTTTTTTTTTTTTTTTTTTAATCAAGCTCTTACAGTCTGGGCCAGTATCCACCTACCCTAGTCACCCCAAGGCCAGGTACCATACAACTAGACAACCCCAGGGCCCACTGAGATTCTGCAACTAGCTAATCCTAAACTTGCTTACCCTGCTTTGCCCATTCCTTCCAGTGGAAATCACAATAAAGGCTTCCACCATGTTCTATCCTCTCTCCTCTGCCTCCTGACAAACCCTGGTGCTTGCCTGTGTGGCCTCCCCATGCAGTGGTATGCTCCTTTTCTGTGAGTATAGCAAGCTAATCTTTTCAATGGCGATTGTCTCCTGATCCTTTGGCCTTGCTGAACCTTAATAACAGTAAAACTACATTTTAAAACAGTGGCATATTAGAGAAGAGGACACATCTGAGAGTATTACGGATCAATTGGACATTGATGTGATTGATTGTATATTCCAGAGAGTAGATGTCAAGAAGGAAATCAAGATTTCTCACCTGCAGGCAGAGAGAAATAATAGTAAATGCTTACACAGCATTCATGTTATTCCAGGCCCTGTTCATTCAATTCTCTTTAAAATTTTATATTCCCATTTCACACAAGCTGAATCAGAGACATAGAGAAGTTATGTAATCTGCGGTGGCAGAGACTAGCCAACTAATATCCATCTCCTCTCTTTTGCTTCCTGGTTAGGCAGCTGGGCTACATTTTTCAGCCTCTTTTGAGGCTAGGTGTGGCCAAGTATCTGAGTTCTGGCTGTGAGAGCGTGGCTGGAGAATGGTGCAAGGCACTTCTGGGCCTGGCTTATTAAATTCTCCCATGTACCATCCATCCTTCTTGTGTAATGAATGGGCTCTGGAAGCTTCCTGTTGAAGATGGTGAAGCCATAAGTTAGATGGAGCTTTGGGTCCTAAATCGAGGAACAACAGACTTTTTCTGTAAAATACCAAAAAATGAATACCTTTGAGGACCAAGAAGCACAGAACTGCAGATATTATGTAGCTATTTATGTCTACAAACACTTAAAATGTGGTCATTTTAAAACATGATTTACTCATGCTGATGTATGGCAGAGGCCAAAATAAAATATTGTGAAGCAATTTTCCTTCAGTCTAAAATAAATAAGATTGGAAAAAAAATAAAGGAAAATGTAAGAACTCTTCTTAGCTAATTGGTTGTACAAAACATGTGCAGCAGGCCAAATTCAGTCACAGACCTTAGTTTACCAAGCTTATCCTAAATCGTTGCTTAAAGGAAAGCCACTTGCTAATCTGGAAAACTTTCTATGACTTAAAATAGACTACTCGTGCATGCAGCCTCTGAAACTTGGGGGCTGTTTTTTTCCAGCAGTTAGCCTCCCATAACTTATCCAAGGCCCCAGAACTAGGAAGTAGCAAGGCACAGATTTCAACTTGCTGACATTGCTGCCTCTTGAGAAAAAGGACAAGCCTGACTACTGACAGCCATCAGGAATTGGAAAGGAGCTGAGGAGACTCACATGCTTCATACTGTCAACCCTGTTCTAAATCTTGAGTCAGACAGAAATGCACAGAGACAAGCAGTAAGAGTTCTATGTTACACAACTGTGCCTTGAAAACCCACCACAGCTTCCCTGGTGGCTTAGATGGTAAAGAATCTGCCTGCGATGCAAGAGACCTGAGATGGATCCCTGGGGCAGGAAGATCCCATAGAGAAGGGAATGGCAACCCACTTCAATATTCTTGCTTAGAGAATTCCATGGACAGAGGAGCCTGGTGGGCTATAGTTCATCACAAAGAGTCAGATACAACTGAGTAATTAACATTTTCACTTTTCACCCAGTTTAACAGAGATCTTGCTTGATGGTGGCAAGGATGATGGCTTATTTCTATTCCTTCTAAGAGTAGGAATAATATTTTGAATCTTACAAATACCCTGCAAGTGCCATTTCTTCAAACTCCGACTCTCTCCCTGCCACCTTCTCAGGAAGGTCCCTCAGTGCAGAGTCCACCAAATGGGGAAGCCATGCTATACTTTTCTTGGGAGGAGGTGAGATGGCAAGAAGTATAAGGGTTGGCTCTGGGGCCTTCTATACTTTCCAAGGTTTACATTCCTTAGAGATTTTTGACACCTTATTTAATATGACTTTAAAAAAAAAATAAAGAATTTTTTTTCCTGGAACTTTACAGAAAATAAAAACGAAAGGGGAGCATTCTGGTATAACTTATCCTAAACATGTCCATGTCCAAAATGTCGAATGGTGCATAGTGTACCTAAACAATTGGCAAGTCTTCCTGGTATAAGTCTGGAAAGAAAGAAACAGGCATTCCAAAATACCACTCCTGCTCATTCTTGCCATCTTTCCCCACCAAGCAGGATTTGTTTACACTGGAGTTTATAGTTACCGGTTGGCCTCAAAATAGATATTTTAATTCCGAGATCTCGCTCATGGATAAAGAATGCAAAAAGGAGTTTTCTGTGGTGATGTTTGCATTTTAAAATTAAACGTGCAGTTAATTAATCTCTCCTGTCCATCTCGGGAAAAAGAGAATGAGTAATATGAAAAAAGAGGTTGTTAGAAAACAGTTAATACGTATTTATTTTGGAATCTTCCTTAGACTCTGCTTTTTTTTCCTTAGACTTTTACTTCAAAGATGAAAGATGTAATTTTTTTTTATCCTGGACCCCCAATGTTATAGAGAGAAACAAATGATGATCTATATCTATATAATTTGCTCTATTTGTGAATACTCCATTATTGGTTCTTGTGGTTTGGTTCTCTTCCACCAAACTCTAGAAATGCAATACACAGTAAGTTGTCTTATATAATGCAACCAGAACTGGTAGTTGATTGGTTAATTTTAAAAAGTCAAAGGATTATAAAATTTAATAATTATACCTTTAAATATTTCCTTTTAACTTGGTTAAAAATGCTCATACATTTATCTTTTTAGCATATGGAAATGTACCATCTTTCTTTTGAGTATGAGTCTGTTGTTGGAAATCTAATCAGGTAGCTTAAATAAAAAACCATAATAAACTAAAATTCCAACTTTATTTAAAGAGGAGTGAGAATTCAAAGACATTCAAGAATCAATTGGAGGGCAGAATCATTTTTAGTTTTTATTTTCTTTTTTGACTCTTTTATAGTTGTATCAACTACACATAATTCAATGACAAATTTTAGTGACTCATCTTTATTAAGTCTTTCTAAAGCATTTAACTTTGTCGTCATAAGTACTCTCCCTTTTTGTACTCATACTTCATAGTTTTATGGGACATTTAAATTATGCAACTTCAATAATCCACAAAACTTGCATAAACTGGTTTGGGATTAAATTCAACCGCATGTAATTCAACTGGTAACAGCAAAAATGTTCTGATATATTGGGAACAGCTTTGAGCATTCAGCTTGGTTTGTGAAGAGAGTAAAGAAATGTTGTTACTTTTATGATTTTATAGGTAGAGGTCAATTTGAAGACCTTTGAATATGTATGTAAAGTAATGTTTACATGTTTGTAAATTTTACAAGTCTATGTTAACACACTGAGTAAACATAGTAATAGGGAGACTGCATGGATGACAATAATGTGATAGAGTAGTGATCTTGGTGTCTAACTTGAACGTCATCATTTTAGTAACAGCAGACATAAAGTAGTAAAAAAGTAGTTTTGGCATCTTCTTTTTTTTCAGGACTATAATTTTTTTTTTTGGTCTTCACCATGCAGCTTATAGATTCTTAGGTTCCCTGACTAGGGAGCTAACCCCAGGCCCTTGGCAGTGAAACTGCAGACTCCAATCCACTGGATCACCAGGGAATTTCCTGGCATCAAACTTAAGTAGTAGTACTCTTCTTAACACACTATTGGTGAATTTATGTGTCAGCAACTATAATCAGAATAGACTTCTAGAAACTGTCAAATGCTTTGAAAAATCATTTCAGATATAAAACTCAAAATGTTTGATTCTGTGATATTGAGGATGAGAATTTTATTTTTTTTAATTAATTTTTATGTTTTAGTTTGTTTTGCTTTACAATACTGTATTCGTTTTGCTATACATTGACATGAATCAGCCACGAGTGTACATGAACTCCCAATCCCGACCCCCACCTCCCCCCTCCCGCTCCACACCATCTCTCTGGATTATCCCCGTGCCTCAGTCCCAAGCACTGAGGATGAGAATTTTAGAATGAATAAGTACATTTTTGTCTGGTGAATTTCTATTTATTTCCCCCAGCTTCAAACAGACCAGTGGTTCTTAATTGGGGCAGTATCACACGCATAAACACCCAGCACCTTTTAGAAATATAAAAAGACGTGACCATTACTGCTATAATTGCAGGATATCATGACTGCAGTGTAACAGTGACATTTAGTAGACCAGTTTCTGGGATGCTGGGGTACCAACAGTGTGTAGGACAGTTCTGGACAACTTGCTAATGTACCTCCAGAGGAGATACTCATTTTTTTTTTTTCTTTTTCCCAGAGGAGACATTCATGAAAGTGAACGATCTATTTAGATTTATGATTTATATGAATCTAGAATCTGTTTTATTTTAAAGATAAATTGGGGATAGAATAGATCTTTAATAAGTCGTTTCTGCTATAAGATGTGTTTCTAAATATCATCATGCTATGCAAAATCATGCTAAGAAACAGGGCTTATGAGAAAAATGCAGTTAGGGATATTAACTCAACACATAAATAAAAAGATGGAAGCCCAGTAAAAATAGCAGCATAGTTTTACACATGGTAAATGGTTAAGAAATATACAAGAACTACAATAAGTACTAGGGGGAAAAAACCCTAAAATTCACTAGTGGAAGTGGGCAACAGAGGAGTCAACATTTGTGAGTAATTGTGAAGTGGTGGAGGGTTATCTGAAACTGGATGGAAAGTCGTAGCCCCATTCACTGTGTGTCCAGGTGTGATGAAATGAAGTAGCTGGTCTGTGTCTGGTGTGTTAATTTGTATGTGTGTGTACTCCTGAACACGGATCATTCACAAGAAGTGCACTTCTCTGGGTCTGCCAAGTGTTTCTCGCTGAAGATGTCCTGCATAATCAGCAAATGTATTATGTTCAGATTGTTCCTTAATATATCAATTGCTTTGGAACAAATTTTAAAGCAGATGTGAGAGAACTATGACTTGTTCTAGGAAGGCAGCTACCATCAAGAAAAATGTTGGTTTTGTTTTGTTTGGAATTTTCCAAGATTTGTTCACCATTTCAGAACATCATATCCTTTGGGCAATAAGACTTGTGGTCCGTGGACTCCCAACATGACGCAGTGGTATGAGCCTGAATTGGCAGCTGTCATATTCCGGGTGATCTGTGTAGAGGTGCAGGTACCAATGTCATTAGATCTCCTACTGTAACCTTTAACTGGAATAGTTAAGGAACATTCATCTAATGAATAAAGAAAGAAAATTGCCTTAGAGATTACATTCCTGTCATTTCTCCCTTTACATACAGCTAGAATATTATACTGAAAAATTGGAAATGTTATGTAAAGGCCAATTATGTTATATAAAAGGGGCACAATAAAACATGTATCAGGAAACGAGAGTAGCACTGGGTTTAATAGGACTGTGAACCCCTGACATAAAGAAACTTTAAAAAAAAAAAGGGGGAAGGTGGCATGTTTGGTGCATCCATGAATAGATGTGAGGATTAAATGGGATATTCTTGAACATATGATAGGTTTAAATAAATATTGGTGGTATTATTACTATTTTTGATACGGTATTAGAAGACCCACATATCCAGTCACTCCTTGAATCTTTCCTTATGGATGCCCCACAGGGACCCCAAACTCAGGAGACCAGGGTCACCAAACTCAGTAACTGCCCATTACTCCCCCAAACCTGCTCGCATCTGGATTTAACCTTGTAGTAAAATGCCTTCATTTTTAACCCAGTAGTAGCCAGCTAGCCATGGAGCATTATATGTGACTCTTCTCTTTTCCGAGAGGCCTATATCCAATAAACCCCCCTTCCCGTTAATTCTAGTCCCTCTGCATATTTCAAATTTATCTGCCTTTCTTTATCTTGACTACTACCACAGTATTTCAAGCTACCATCATCTCCTATGGAAATAGCCTCCGAGCTAAGCTCAGTCTCCTCTCTTACCTCCTCAGATCTCTCCTCTCTTCACTATCATTCAATAGAAACACAACAAGACATATATGCAATTTTCAATTTTCTGGACCAACATTTAGAAAAGGAAATGTGAGCCATCAATTTTAATAACAATTTATTTAACTTATGATATCCAAATGCTAATCATGTCAACATGCTACTCATATGAAAAACTATAAAAGACATGTGGCCTCCTCCTTTTGCCATGTCTTCAAAGTCTGGCATGTACTTTATATTTATAGCACTTATCACTTTGGACCAGCCACATCTCAAGTACAATTTGAGATGTTATGCTGTGCAATGGCACTCTACTCCAGTACTCTTGCCTGGAAAATCCCATGGATGGAGGAGCCTGGTGGGCTGCAGTCCATGGGGTCACGAAGAGTCGGACACGACTGAGCGACTTCACTTTCACTTTTCACTTTCATGCATTGGAGAAGGAAATGGCAACCCACTCCAGTGTTCTTGCCTGGAGAATCCCAGGGACAGGGGAGCCTGGTGGGCTGCTGTCTATGGGGTTGCACAGAGTCAGACACGACTGAAGCGACTTAGCAGCAGCAGCAGCTGTGCTATGAGACTCAGTATATACTCTCTGGTACCAGGTCTGACAATGTGACTGGGCTTGAGTTGAATTGGGAAATACACTACAGTCCATCCCTTTACACCTTGGAGAAGGAAATGGGACACTGCTGTCTTCTTGCCTGAAAAATCTCATGGACATGGGGTCGCAAAGAGTCGGACATGACTGAGAAACTGAGCACATCCCTTTACAAATAGGTTTCCATAAGAAGAGTAAGCCCTGATGCCCTAAGACATCCCATGTCATGAATTAACGTCTCTCCTATGAGAGTCTTCAAACTTCCTTTTTCTAGCTCTCCAAACACACACACACTTTGAGGGATTTCATCCAGCTCAGGGCTCAGCTACCATTAAGTGACAAGAAGGGACAAATCAGCCTCCAGTTTAGGCCTTTCTTGATATCATATTCCTTACGAACTGAAGTGGGAAGCTCATTTCCTTACCTGTGCCTCCAAATATAGTATAAATCCAGGCTTTTTCTTGGTTAACAAGACTACCTCTTTCCACTGCCCTGGTTAAAACTCTGGTTAGGTCCTCCATCTCTCTCTCCCCCGACACCAAATCAGTCACTAGTTATGATCAATTCATTTTCATTAAGCAAAACTGTTCCTTCTACTTCTATGACCCCATTGTCTGTTTGGATTGTTGCTGCCCTATTTCTGTGGAAACAACATGACTTCGTAATTCTCCCAACTGGTCTCCCTGCCTCCATTCCCTCTCAACTCAATTATTTTCCTTGCTGCCACATTGATATATTTCTAAATAATAACAATGACACTAACAATGGCAATGCCACTTTCTTGCTTCAATTCCCTTGGCTCCACTCCTCATTGCTTTCAGGGCCAGATCTGAGCTCCTTGGGCTGGATTAGGATCTTGGGTTTTGACCTGCTTTTCCAGCATAACTACATCCACCTGTCATAGACCCAGGCAGCCAGCTGCATCTGGCGTTCCCTCCATTCAGTCTTACACAACATGATCACGATTATCTAACATGCCGCTTTCCACTTTATTTTTATGCCCCACCTCTACGGGAATGTAACTCCATGAAGCCAAGGACCTGCTGTGTTTTGTGTAGTACCGTGCACCTAGCACACAGAACAGTGTCCCAGTGTCCATAATGAAGTTTATCTATTGAATAAGTCAATAAATTGTTAGGATGAGACCTGGACCTGGGACTGTTTGCTCCAATGCTTACACCTAAACAAATGTCCCCTTGAACAGCTAAATACAATGAAGTTATAAAGGACTAAAAATAACTGCACAGACAGTTGGGACAAATTAGAGAACAAGGTGCAAAAAGACCAAGAAGCCCAACAGCCACTTCTGAAGAGCTGGGACAAAAGCAGGGAGTTGGGAGCCAAAGTAGAGTACTGGGCATACCCTCTGCACATGACCACAGAAAGGGTGGGCAAACCAACTAAGCCACCACTCCAGTCTGACCCCTGGACCCTACCCACCCTCACCTCGTACAAGGTACCAGCTTGCTCCCCTCAGCAAGTGGACAAGCAAAGGCACCTGCTGGTTCTTCTCACTCCTCTGTGCTGCAGCAGGCATCCCCAATGAAACCTGGCCAGGATTTGTCTGAACTCAGCAATTTCTATTGATTAGGAAGGCCAAGAACCCTGGCTGGTAATGCTCCAGCACCACCTCTGCAAAGAAGCCTGCTTCATCCCTCCTTCCACTCTCAGCAGGGTAGTTGCTACTTTGCAATTGCATAATACATCAAATGTACCATTATTTTAGCACTAATAGCATACTGCACACATTTACTCACATATCATCTCTTTTCTTTATTTGGTCTCCTTGATGGCAGGAATACTCTTATGCACCCTAAATGCACATTATACCACCCAGTTCATAGTAGGCATTCGAAAACTGTTTTATGAGCAAGTGAATACATGCAATGAATCAGAGGAAGCAGCAGAGCATTTGATTTGACCTGGGATCACACACACACACACACACACACCAGTGAGGAGTATGATTTGTCTGAACTCAGCAATTTCTATTGATTAGGAAGGCCAAGAACCCTGGCTGGTAATGCTCCAGCACCACCTCTGCAAAGAAGCCTGCTTCATCCCTGCTTCCACTCTCAGCAGGGTAGTTGCTACTTTGCAATTGCATAATACATCAAATGTACCATTATTTTAGCACTAATAGCATACTGCACACATTTACTCACATATCATCTCTTTTCTTTATTTGGTCTTCTTGATGGCAGGAATACTCTTATGCACCCTAAATGCACATTATACCACCCAGTTCATAGTAGGCATTCGAAAACTGTTTTATGAGCAAGTGAGTACATACAATGAATCAGAGGAAGAAGCAGAGCATTTGATTTGACCTGGGATCACACACACACACACACACACACACACACACACACACACCAGTGAGGAGTAAAACACACAAATCACCCTATGCAATTAAATGTTTCAAGGATTCTTCTCTGTGAGACATGGATATTAGGCTGGTGGTGGTGGCCTTTAAATCACCTTTGTAAAACACAGTTTTAAAGAGACAGCCTGGCTCATAAAACATCATAGGTAAGTTGTAAATCCACCAATTTGAGATTTCTGGAATGGAAATACCCATAGATTTTGACCTTTAATGAGCTATTTGCATTATTTAAAAGATTCTACTCTTTTGCAATAAAGAAATGCGATTTGTGGATATTTTATGGTGTATTGGTTTCAGTTAGTTTTTACCTTCAGTCATTTCAGCAAAAATCAGGTTTCCTGGGTAGTAGAATTTCAGACATGTATGCATGCTGAGAGGAAAGCAGAGGGGAAATGATGATTTGATTTCTTCATGACTCTTTTCAGACACCCATTCCCATGTCCAGGTTCTAAGGACTCCATTTCTAGAACTCGCACTGTGCTGACCACTCTCTGTTCTAATCAGGTGACATGCTGAAGCCAACGACTGCCTTCTCACTTGTTCAAGGCATTCATACTCTGCGCAGCCTGGGATGGGCAGAACCTAGGAGTGAAAAGCACAGATGGCATGTTGGTAGCATCAACATTTCTCCAGCAACAAAATTGGGAAATCAAAATGTCAAACAACACATAAAAACTAGACACCTCAAGCATGTAATTGTATATTTATTTCTCTTTTTAAAGAACACTCCTTAATGTAATTCAATATACAAACTTGGTTTCACAGAATTATAATCCACTATATAGCACAAAGATAACCCAGATTGTGTGTGTGTGTGTGTGTGTGCACACACGTGTTTGTGTGTGCCCATGTGTTGTACCCCTTCCCTTCCTTCCACTCTTCGGAACCTACAAACAAAGGCTCTGCCCATCGTCAACGCTAACCAAAGCCCACTCTGAATATTATATACAAAAGACAGCATCCTCCCACAAGTTCTTTTCCCTGGTAAGCTTCTTTTCCATTCCCCCTGAGATAGCCAAGGGTCTGACACTCTTCCCTTCTGCAGTAGGGTCAAGTGGCTTCCCCTAGAGCTGATGTCAACCCTGTTACCGTGCAGACTGGCTGACAGGAAAGGCTGAGGAGCAGGTCTCCATGCCCTTCCCCGCTTCCACACCCACCTCTCAGTCCAAGCGCGACCCCTCTGTAGTAGCCTTAGTTCCAGTCACCATCTCGTGCAGCAAGAACCAAGGAGATTGCTAAGCCCAGGTCTTCTCCACGGGCAGCGCACAGCACTGCCTGCCAACCACCGGGCCAGCCGATAACCAAGCTCAACACAGTCCCATGTGCTTTGTCACTTTAATTTTTAAAGACACCCTAGCATAGGTCTGTGGCAACCTAGTGTCCAACTGAGTTACATAAAATTGTACCAGTGATGCACTTGTACATATTTACATGGGGCGGAATGTTTTCCCATATTTTTAGTTGAGTATATAGATCAACATGTTCACATAAGACCAAATACTTTTAATATTATTTATAACTGATTTATAAAGCTTTGAAAAAACTCACAATAGCACGTTGTTTACTTTAATGCTTTACGGTACTATCAGTTTAAAATCACAATCAGCACTTAAGTTATAGTCAATCCAGCAAACAAGAGACAAAAAAATTTACAAGAGTTAAGAACTGACTGATACATCCTTTATCTTTTTTTTTTAACTAATGCATAAGTGCAGAATAAGATACTCTAGTTTAAATATCTTGTTTACAATATACATTTTTTGTTCTAGTTACGCAACAGTAAACCCCATGCTTCACATAGAAAAGCAATCCACAACATTAAGAAAAAATGTACAATTTATGAAACAAAGTAAATAAATATTAGTATTACAGAATCAGAGCTGTACATAAAAGCTGTTCAGTTTTAATCATATAAAAATATGTTTTAGTGCAACCTCACATATATATTGATGCTGTTTTGCTTTACATCGTTTAGATCCAAGTGTCCAAAAAAGGAAAGAAATTACATTTATTACAAAGCAGATACACAAATTCTAAAATATGTACAAATTACTGCTAAAAAATGCTTATAAGAATATAAGCAAAGTAAAGAAAAGGCACAAACATCTGTACAATTTTAAAAGTACCAGACCCAATAGGTTAATTTCAAATTTTGTTTTGGTCAGGCTCATGATGACTTGTTAATTTACCTAATTCTTCTGATATAACAAAAGTATATATAATAGCAAACTACCAGTAACTTAGGACAGGCATGCTATAAACTTGATTACCTCTATTTCTAGAAAAACAAAAACAAAAACAAATGGGAAATGTGGAAATGAAAGTCTCCATGCATCTCAGATCAATGTAGTTGACTCTTTTCTGAAGCCGGTTCCTTGCCTGCCTCTGTGCTTGAAGGTAATTCCTTGCTGTCTTGAAAGCCTGACTGTTGGTCATCCAGACAACTCTTGCTGTAAAACGTGGAGTGGGCGAACGCAGTCTGGGATGTACCAAAATTGTCCTTTTCGCCATCATGCAAGTCAGGGTGGGTAGCTGAGGTACAGGGCTGACCTGGCTCAGGTCCACTGAAGTGTCTAATGCTAGCCTGCGCACTTTCCAAGGGTTTCTGATGAGGCGCCTGCCCCCGAGCTGACTGATCTGCCCCAAGCAGAGCGGCCTCTTCTGTGGCAATCCGGAGGGAGGCGATGGCTTTTGTGCAAGTCTGTATGTTTTCCTCCTGTTCCCGCTCTGTGGCATTCAGGCTGTCTTCTGAAGTGCTCTGTTTCATCAGGAGCCGCGGAGAGGAGGGCGTGCTAGGTGGACCAGATGACTGGGGAGCGTAAGGCGACCGCTTCCCGTGCTGCTTCGAAACTGCGTAGGGATCCTTGGCGAAGGAGTCCCCTGAGGCTCCCCTCTTCTCCTCGGAGCCCTCCATTGGCAGAGGCAATGTGGGTGGAGGGTGTAAACCGGAAAGGGCCGGCGGTATGGAGTGAACCATTTGGATCCCACCAACTGGCACCATGGGGATAGGAGCTCGCACTTGTTGCTGAGAGTGGAGTGGAAGATGACTGAAGACATAGTCATTAGGACCCTCAGGGAAAAGGCTGGAGCCTGGATGTTCATAAGCACCTTCTTGGTCTCCATAGAGACTGAAGTAAGGAACCTGAGGTAATCCTCTTCTTAAATTCTGCTTTGGGAAAACAGAGACAACACTTAGGACCCGGCGTGCTTCACGTTTAGGTCAAACTGTTTCGTTCATTCATTCACTCACTCACTCATTCCTTAAAAACACGGGAAGACTCCCTAATCTATCACTCTGATTTCTCAAGACAAAAGAGGTTTGCTCCCAGTCTTTTTGGATTCTCGACTATAGCAGGTAGGTCTGTGAAAGTTGCTTTTGTTGTTAAACAGGAATATGATTAAAAACCTGCAGTGTGTTTTCCACTAGGTACAGAGACACGGTCCAGCTCTGGTGTTTTTTTTTTTTTTTTGTAAGACAGAATGAAAAGAAAATAACGGATAATTATCAGAAAAACTTTACTGAGCCAAAAAACACTAATAACAAGTTTTTAAATCCAAAAGAAAGTTAAACGATTACCATCTGTTTATATACTGGGCAGATTTTTAATATTTTTCTTAAGTGTTGATGAATATAAATGGAGTGACAAGCTTGAAAATTAGCTCTCTTTTTTTCCTTTTTAGTCTTCTACAGAACAGATGACAAGACGGTGGTGATACACAAACTGGTCCCTCCAATGTTCAAGACACTGCTCTAAAGAAATAGGTTTCTGCTCAGGAGGCATTGAGGCAGAAGATCAGCACCAGCATCTCCATCAAACCGTAATTCAAGGCCAGATTTTGTATGGAAACTATGCATCAAAGTAGTTAATGTTAAGTATTTCAAATAGTTATAATTCATATTCAACTATGTGGCTGGGAACCAGAAATGATTGTATTTTAATTTTTCTAGGTTATTATTCCCACTTAAAAATATTCTTGGTAATTAATAACTTAGGACATTTAAAGTTTGGGACCGAAATCCAGATTTCAGGGTCCCAGTCTTGAAAACGGAGAACCCATTTTGTATAATTGTTTCTATAGCAAAACCTACACTAACTGTGAGATTCTCGGGTTTAGATGAGATGCTGCTGCTAAGCTGCTAAATTGCTTCAGTCATGTCTGACTCTCTGCGACCCCAGAGATGGCAGCCTACCAGGCTCTTCTGTCCCTGGGATTCTCCAGGCAAGAACACCAGAGTGGGTTGCTATTTCCTTCTCCAATGCATGAGAGTAAAAAGTGAAAGTGAAGTTGCTCAGTCGTGTCCGACTCTTCATGATCCCATGGACTGCAGCCCACCAGGCTCCTCCGTCATGGGATTTTCCAAGTAAGAGTACTGGAGTGGGGTGCCATTGCCTTCTCCATTAAATGAGATGATGAAACTTCAATTAACTGAGATTCATCCTTTTAATGCGTGCATGGTCAGTCACTCAGTCATGTCTGACTCTTTGCGACCCCGTGGACTGTAGCCCACTAGGCTCCTCTATCCATGGGATTCTCTAGGCAAGAATACTAAAGTGGGTTGCCATTTCCTTCTCCAGAGGATCTTCCCAACCCAGGGATTGAACCGGTATCTCCTGCATTACAGGCAGATTCTTTACCACTGTGCCATCATTCCAAGAATGTTTCAGGTCAAAAATGCAAGGTGTGCTCTATACCACTAATGATTCATCCAGTTCTAATTAGATTGTGAGACCAGGTTAGGAAGGATAAATTATCCACTGTTTCTGCTACTCTGCACCATTCATGGCCCTTACCCTGTTCTAGGCTCCACCTTATTCAAGCCAGAAACAAATGACTTGTGCTGAAAGTGCAGGAGAAATCATGTAAACATCAATCTTCATAAGCTAAGGACCTCATAAGCTAGGTAAGGGGAGAATTCTATGGTAGAAGAAAGAAATCATTAAATACGACTAAAAAATCCCTCTTGTATTTATTTGCTCTCGTTTAAAAAAGGCATGTTTACTTCATCCAACAACTAGGTAAGGTGGAGATCATAATGCCTACAATAACCACCTGTGAATATAAGCAAATGAATCTTCTTTGGATCACAGTGATCACAGATGTAAAGTTTGAAATAAAACATAGCTTGGCTCTTTTTCCATCTTGCCTTTGGTTGCTATTCTGTGATGTTCACGGTATATACCTAATCAGAATGGGGGTTTGTGAGGCAGCCAAAGACAGAGCTGCCTTATTTCATAAGATCTCTGACTCAAGTCCAACAAAGAGAGTGATGAAGTATCCTCTAAAAATAGGATGTATTCAATCTGTTCAAAAGCCAATAGAATTTTGTGTTAAGGATACAAGTGTTATATTCAGACTTTTACTGACCAGCATTAAATGATTACAACCACAGAAGCAACTGTACAATTCCTCTTCCATGGCTCCAAATACTGCCAAGCCTTTTACATATTCTTTGTCCTCAGACTCACCCTTCTTCACCCTCCAAATAACTCTCCAAAAGATTTTTCTACTCTTAATTTTTACTCCATTTGCAACTTTATCTTGTTTTACAATTTGAACCTTACCATTATAATATGAATAAACTCCCATCTTAAAAATCTTGACAAGGAAATATGAATAATGAATGCCTGTGTGGGTTGTGTATGCATATGTATGTATATATTTATCTGTATTCTATGTACCAGATATTTACCCCAACTCATCTTTTCAACAATGTCAGTAGGTCTTCTGGAAGCAAAGGATAAGAAGGAGGTAGAGGTACAGGAGTTCCGGCTGGGGTTGGTGATGGGGGAGCGGGGATATAAAGTATGTGTCGGTAACAGGGAGAGGAACTGATCCAGGCTCAGCCACCGATAGAGGCCGCAGGGGAGAATGTGGCCTTCACTTGAAAATGGAGGTCTATCCTGAAGGTTCGAACATCAGGAGGCTGTGAGCTCACTGCATTCCTTACAGCTGAATGGTAAGTTCTTTCAAGGACAGAAGTCTACTTGGCCTTCCTCCCTGGCTGCCACAAACAGATGAAAAAAACTGACCAAGAGGTTAAGTGACTTGTCCAAGACCACACAGAGAGCAAGGGATGAAACCAAAGCATAGTACTTGTACTAGACAGTGTTCACGGATGCTCTGCACTGAGGACCAGGACACACACTCTTTGTCTCCTTGCTATTTATCTACCAAAACTTTAAAAATGGAAAAGGAACAATTCTTGTTTAAAAAGGATGAGGCCAGAAACCATACAATTTTTCTGTCATCATCACTGAGCCACATATGATTAAACCGTCAAAAAATATTTACTGAATGAATGAATCAAAGACTCTTTTCTCTCTTCCTCTTCCTTCCTTTCTTCCTTCTGTCCTTCTTCCCTCCCTCCTTTCTTCCCTCTCTTTATTTCTCTTTCCTTTTCTCTTTATCTATCCATCCATCTACCTATCTACCTACCTGCCTGCTAGAACATCAAATGGGAAGTGTCTGAGACCAAGCATCCCTGCTTTAGGAAGGGTTCCAAGGGCTATTCTTTCCTATCACATGAGCAAAGTAGCATGTTAAGAACTGTCTACAGAGAATTAAACTGGGTAATAGAGCAAAAGCTCAACACTTGGGCTTCATAAATGGTAAAGTTCAACAATTTTATTAAACATCCATGGTATTAAAAAAAAATACACATTCAATCAGTAATAAAACCAATCTCTTTTCAACAACAACTTTCTGGGCAGAGATCCAAAAATTACATGAAGTCTTTAAGTCCACTTCTTTGCTTACTTTGCCCAAAGTGACTGTGAGTTGCTATTATTTTTTAATAACAGTACTGTGTTGGCACCAAAGCATTATTTTTTATGCCTACAGATGACTGGATATACTCCAACATCTCCCAAATATCACAGTCTTGACCTACTAGGCCAGTCAGAATGGGGGAGCCTCAGCTCACACACTCCACAGCATCACTGGGTCTAACCAGAGATCAAACTGCCAACATTCATTTGATCACAGAAAAAACAAGGGAATTCCAGAAAAACATCTACTTCTGCTTCACTGACTATGCTAAAGCCTTGACTGTGTGGATGACAACAAACTGTGGACAATTCTTCAAGAGATGGGAGTACCAGGCCACCATACCTGCCTCCTGACATGGAACAATGGGCTTGTTTAAATTGGGAACAGAGTACGGCAAGGCTGTAATTATCACTCTGCTTATTTAACTTATATGCAGAGTACATCATGTGAAATGCCAGGCTGGATGAATCACAGGCTGGAATCAAGATTGCCAGGAGAAATATCACCAGCCTCAAATATGTACACGATACCACCTTAATGACAGAAAGCAAAGAGGAACTAAAGAGCCTCTTGATGAAGGTGAAAGAGGAGAGTGAAAAAGCTGTTAATACTCAACATTCAGAAAACTAAGGTCATGGCATCCGTCCCATCACTCCATGGCAAATAGATGGGGAAAAAACAGCGATAGTGGCAGACTTTATTTTCGTGGGCTCCAAAATCATCGTGGATGGTGACTGCAGTCATGACGTTAAAAGACGCTTGCTCCTTGGAAGAAAAGCTATGACAAACCTAGACAGATTATTAAAAAGCAGAGATGTTACTTTGCCAACAAAGGTTCATTTAGTCAAATCTATGGTTTCTCAAGTAGTCATGTACAGATGTGAGAGGTGAACCATAGAAGGCCAAGTGCCAAAGAACTGATGCTTTTGAACTGTGGTGACTGAGAAGACTCTTGAGAGTCCCTTGGACTGCAAGGAGATCAAATCAGTCAATGAAATCAACCCTGAATATTCACTGGAAGGACTGATGCTGAAGCCAAAGCTCCAATCCTTTGGCCACCTGTTGCGAAGGGCTGACTCACTGGAAAAGACCCTGATGCTGGGAACAGCTAAGGGCGGGAGGAGAAGGGGATGACAGAGGATGAGATGGCATCATCAACTCAATGGACATGAATCTGAGCAAACTCTGGAGATAGTGAAGCTCAGGGAAGCCTGGTGTGCTGCAATCCATGGAGTCACAAAGAGTCAGACACGAATTAGTGACTGAACAACAAATATCAGAAAAAGCATCTTTTACCCCAGATGTGGTATTCTGGTATGAAAGGGATTTCTCTATTTATCCTGCAATAGCATGAACTTCAGAAGAGCCTTCCTTTCTACTTGGTACCACTAAGACACAAAAACCTGTGGAAATGCCCCTCTTTTTCTTAGGTGGCTGATTTATTAGCAGCTAAGTTATGTCTTGATTGCTATGCATGTTTCTACAGTCATTGCACCCTGAAGACTATGCTGGTGGCAGGCTCGTAAACAGAGGCTCTTGGGGGCTGGGGAGTAGAATGCAGCAGGGAGTTTTCCTAAAGCTCAAAAATGGGAATCCAAGCATCTCATTCAAGATGGTGAAAAGATGATGAGAGAGGGCAAGCTGACCACTAGGGCCATGATAAGAAGCAGAGCTGATAGCTGGTAGTGCTTCCTTTGGCTGTGAAGGGCAGGGACGACTCACATGATGGAAATCCAGAGCAAAAAGAGAATGGCCACGAATTGAGCCCAGGAAACAAAAAGCACATTTAAAGCAGCCAAACTCCAAAGGTATCCTTCCTCTGTTTACGCTAGGTATGCTAGGTGCCTGCTTCTTTCGTTTTTTTTTTTTTAACACAAGTTGAAAAAGACATTAAGATCTATCATTTTGGTGAAGTGAGGCAGGGCTGATCCTCTTCTATGGATGTGCATTAAGCCCTACTGCCCACATCTCATTCATGATTGCTACTGTTGCTATCTTAATCTATAATGAGGGCATCCACAGAAATCTCCTCTGATGCTTTCTCCCTTACCTCTTCCAACTGCCCACTCTGTGAGCTCACAGTATCACTGAACAAGGGCTCTTGCCAACAGGAGGTGGAGGGACCAGCAAGAAGGCATGCATGTTTGTGCCTGTCATTTATACCACGGGGTTCATTCTCTCCTCTCCTGGTCCCTTACTGGTTTCACACATCCACTCACTATCAGCAAAGTAATCAGTTTATTAAAAAAAAATTTTCTTTTGATTGAAAGTCAATGCTAATGCCTGAATTAGAATTTTCACCTGGTAGAGAGTTTGATAAATGATACCTGAATATCCCTCAGAGTGTCTGTCTAGGCAGTCATGTCATTCCAAAGACTTTTTACCTTTTCCACTCATGCCAAGGTTCCTGCCTATAATGAGTTAAGCTTAGAAAGCATTCAGAAAGGTCTCACCTGTCATTACCAGATTGAAATGCTCTTCTCTGCTGCAATGCTACACTTGGGGTAATGCCATAGCCATGTGATTGACAAGAGCATGTGATAAAAATGCCTTCCTGCTATTTTCAGTGACCAAGTTCACTCCTCCCCACGAGAGATACCCATGTCATAATAAGTTTCACACCAGTGTGTCATCAAGAGGCTCCAGTGAGCTTGGGCTTATATATTAGAAAGAGAAAACTAAGGATATTACAGGAGGCCCCAGTACAATTGGCTCTGCTTGCAAATACTGCCCCATGGACAGCGGCGGGTTGTGGTATAAAGCCCTTCTGGGAGATGGTGCTCTTATGGTGGTCATGTATCTCCTCTCTCTTCTGGGAGAGAGGTCCCTCCTGGCCATGATTTCTTTCCCAGGTGACACTGGCCTCCTTGGGGACAGATGCCTTCTCGGCGAAACATCTCTCTGTGACATCTCTCTTCTCAAGGCGGCTTCCTTTCTTGGAGAAAGATGTCGCAGGGGCGACAGATCTCTCCTAGGTGACAAATGTCTTCTGGGTGACAAATCCCCTTTGGGCATCAGACACCTCTTTGGTGAGTTATCTCGACAGGGTGAAGAATCATATCCTGGTGAGGAATGGCGGCTGGAGGGTGAAAAGTCCCGTGGGGAGGAGCCTGGCTCTGAAGACAGCATGCCGTCTTCATCCATACAACTGGGGATGTCTAACCTGTCTTTGTCTGGTTCTGAGTCTGTACTTTTGCTCTGGAATAACCTCTGGTATTCTGTCATCTGAGTATCTTCACATGAGTCACTTGGTGTCATCAGCTGAGTAACCTGAATACTTGGCAAGGTAACCAAATAGCTGATCAATGAAGAATGCCCCAGGGAGCTATCGGGAGGAACCCCGTGGGGCACAGCGCCAACATTCACAGGCAAGGAGGAGAATCTAGGAGGCTGGGGACTGGTGCTTCTTGATCTTGTTTTTGGTGTCAAATCTCCTTGGTCATCAAAGTCATCATCGTCTTCGTCGTCATCGTCATTATCATCTCCATCTTCACCATCCGATTCTTCAGCATCTGAGAACTGATGATCAGTTGAAATGCTGGACATGCTGTGCTTCTCACTTGCCTTGTGCAAATCTTCCATCGTTTCTGAAGCAATTGAACAAACAGAGTGAACATCAAGATTCAAACAAGAAGGTTAGAGGCTCATTCAGATGCCATCTCTTTGCAAAAGCTTTCCTCAATCCTCCAGCCCCTAGAGACAGTCATCTTAAACTCCTATAACATGAGCATTTACCTCTGTGACACTGACTGGTTCTTATCTTGTTATGTAGCTATCTGGTTTCATTTCCGCCTACAATATGGCCTCCAGAGTAGGAACTTTTAGCTCGGCATTACACTACTCATAGAAAACCCTCAATAAGTGGGTATATAATGTTGTTAATGATGATATTAGAGGAAAAAGAAAAGCAAGAACCTGTCTCTACAAGTCAGGAGGTCCAGCTGATCCCCAGATTTTCTACTGAGGTTATTGACAGACATTTTTTTCCTACTAGATTTCCTCTTGATCAAAAAAATAAGACATTAAAATGCTTTTCAAATTTCCCAAAAAGTATCATCATAAGATTTAAATCACCATTACAAATTAAGTGCAATTAGATTTCCTTTATGGTTCTATTCTAATAATGATAAAATCATTTTCACAGTAAGGCTACTTCAGCCAAAACTGAAATGCATTTCTTTTCACTAGGTCTCAAGCAATTCAATGTGTCAGACTTCTCTTCTATGTTTAGTATTTAGTAAAATGAAACGTAATCAGTTTTGTTTTTTTTTTAATACCTATATTTGTTTTACCACCTTGGCCACAAAGCTCCAGCATGCACAGTAAAGAGGTCAGTCAACTCAAGTGTGAATACCTGCTTCCTCGGTTTCAGTGTCATCGACTGATGTCATTGAGACCCCCAACTCCAGGCATTTCTTCATGTGTGCTTTAGATTTCATATGCTTCGTTAGGTTTCCTAGAAAATACAGCCAAAAAAAAACAATTAATTGGTTACCAAAATGTGATGACTGCTCCAAAATTCAGTGCAAAATGAACTAACTTGAGATAACACAAATTTGTTTCTACCCCCTGCTCCTTGCTTCAAACTTAAGAGGAACAATTTGGCTTCTGAAGATATGAACCCCCACAGCTTCAGGCCAGTCTCAGGTTGTCTTTGTTCTAGAGCTGTGGAAGTCTAGGCTCATATTATTTCAAGTGTAGACTCAAGTCTGACTGAGAATCACAGACTTTCTGGCTGAGAGAGGATCTAATACCTTTGGCCCAGTTGGGTCTGCCTTCTTGGACTCCACATAAACAGGGTGACACAAGCTGGGTCACACATCTCTGAGCAATTTTAGAATAAACTATTGTAATCAACATAGTCCCTGGACCCCAGACCTTCTGTCATCAATCAGATATAGATTAAACTAGCAGGATGCTCACTTGTCAGAAGAAAAAATAAATGCAAACTGATGTTGGGGCCAATCCTGTAAATGAATTCAAAGATCCAGACAAATACTTAGCTAACTACTTATTAGGAACATTAATCTTAGTATTTAGCTTCTATCTGTCTAACATGTATCAGCAGAGTTTATGACAGCAACTTCTAAAGTTCCAGAGCAGCAAAATTCCTTTCTTATTTACCTTGAAACGCCCACTGTTCTAAGAACAAAGAATGTATTATGGTGGTGATATAGGCTTCCCAGGTTGCTAGTGATAAAGAACATGCTTGCCAATGCAGGAGCCATGACAGACTCGGGTTTGATCCCTGAGTGGGGAAGATCCCCTGGAGTAGGAAATGGCAACCCACACCAATATTTTTGCCTGGAAGATCCCATGAACAGAGGAGCCTGGTGGGCTACAGTCCATTGGGTCACAAAGAGTCAAACATGACTGAAGCGACATAGCATAAGCACAAACTCCTGCATCTTCCATACACAAAGTTACATATAACTGTCCTCATGTATAGTATAAATGGTATAGTATCTCTGTATCTGTATCTGTATCTGTAGGTTCAGAGTTCATAGATAAGGAGGGCTGATTGTAAATTACACATGTACCTAATTACGTATGTATGTGTGTTTCTATGTGTGCATGCTCAGTCACTAAATTGTGTTCAACTCTTTGCGACTCCATGGATTGCAGCCCTCCAAGCTCCTCTGTCCATGGGATTTTCCAGGCAAAAATACTGGAGTGAGGTGCCATGTTCTCCTTCAGGAGATCTTCCCAAACCAGGGGTTGAACCCAGGTCTTCCACATTGCAGGCGGATTCTTACAATCTGAGCCACCAAGGAAGCCCCAAAATACTGAAGAGTGTAGCCTATCCCCTCTCCAGGGGGACTTCCTGACCCAGGAATCAAACTGGGGTCTCCTGCATTACAGGCAAAGTCTTTACCAGCTGAGCTACCCGGAAAGCCCATTCCACATTATATATATAACTAATCAAAAGAAATTCAGGAACTAATTCAGCTATAAGGGCCATATTATCTTTGTTCTTTGACACTGCTTTAGTCACATAGCAGCAAATGCTTTAAGAGTAGGCTCACTGAATCCAGGCGGAAACTCCAGCCTGCTAAAATAGTTTGTTCCTCCTGCAGGAGTTTTTGGCTTACTATTAATGTAATATGTGAGCCACAACTCTAAACTGGGGCACTGTTTTTTATTATTTTATTTATATTACTTTATTTTTTAATTAGGGAAAGTGAAGTCACTTAGTTGTGCCTGACTATTTGCGACCCTATGGACTGTAGCCCTCCAGGCTCCTCTGTCCATGGGATTTTCCAGGCAAGAATACTGGAGTGGGTTGCCATTTCCTTCTCCAGGGAATTTTTCTGATCCCAGGGATTGAACTTGTGTCTCCTACATTTCAGGCAAACTCTACCATCTGAGCCACCAGGGAATCCTTAACATGTGGCTTATTGCTTATATGCCTACAAATTTAATGTGCTATTTTTGTAACTCCAAACATGGAAATATTTCCTGGCCCATATTGCTCTTATGTAATAAAAAATTATACCTCTAATTTTTCTAAAGATCTCAAAAATTCTTATAGACAAATTATCATGAGCTTCCCTGGTAGTTCAGCTGGTTAAGAATCCACTTGCAATGGAGGAGAACCTGGTTTGATTCCTGGGTAGGGAGGTTCTCCTGGAGAAGGGATAGGTTACCCACTCCAGTATTCTTGGGCTTCTCTGGTGGCTCAGATGGTAAAGAATCCACCTGTAATGGGGAAGACCTGGGTTGGGAACATCCCTCGGAGGAGGGCATGGCACCTCACTCCAGTATTCTTGCCTGGGAATCCTTATGGACAAAGAAGTCTGGCGGGCTACAGTCCATGGGGTCACAAAGAGTTGGACACAACTAAGCACATCACATGATTATCAAGAATTTAAAAATTTGTAAATTAACGGAAATCATCTGCTTCTGTAAGGGTGCAAATAATCTGTGTATGTGGATAGATGTGGAAGTTAGTAAAGTCAAGATAGTTTATTTAGATCTTTTTATGTGTTTCTTATATTTTTCTTTCTTCCTCTTTCAAGTAAGCACTCAGGCTTTGGGCTCTCATCCTCAGGGTAGGTTTATAGTTAGAAATCTGGTTCAGAAATGACCCTGACTTTGGCTTATTGAAGTCTTGAATGTCTGAAGAATTACAGCAAAGAGAAAGCAGCAAGATGGCAGGAAAGGGTGTCTGGAGAAGTGACACAGGCAAAGAGGAGGTACCAGTCCTGCAAGAGCACTCTGATTCTGTACTCAGATGATATGACAAGAGGCAGTTGGGTGGAAGTAAACACTGGCGAGGGGTTTCCCAGGATGATTTACTCTTTTCAAGATCCTAAGACATTTGTACTTTTCCAAAGGGTGACAAGGAAACTCCGATAATGATCAAGAATAAATTATTTTCTGCTAAAACTCCAAGACAATCGCTCAGAGCCAAATTTAACATGATAGAATTATCTAGCCATGTGACACTTCTTCAGGTACAGTTTCAGGAGGCTATACCCACAGTCAACTCACATGCCCAGGAAATATCAGTCGTAATGACCGGTAGATCAGCTTTATTTCTTAAAACCAAAGTTTATATATTTTTATGTCCTAGGGAGTCTCTTACTGAAGTTCTACATAAAAGGCTTGATTGTGCAAAAGTGGATGGTATTTAAAGGACCTCATATTTATCTCCTTTGAAATGCAAATGAACATTCCCTCCCCCTTTTTGTGGCTTCAAAGAGGCATAATTGTAATATAAATATCTTTTTATTAAAGAAAAAACAGATATGCTCAGAGGCAACACATTTACATTTCTGACAAACCAATAAAGACATTTTGGATTTGGGGTATAAAAGAAAGTAGGTACACATTTCCCTGCCAAAGATAGTTTTATTTGATATTTATTTTTCTTGATGGGTAGTGGAGTAGATTAATTAGTATGCAAATTAATGTTAAAACATCAGAAAATGTTTGTGTAAGGTTAGTGGTGGGGTGCCATAGGGTTCCATTAGTACTTCTACGCGTGTGTATGCTCAGTCATGCCTGGCTCTGCGACCTCATGCACTGTAGCCCACTAGGCTTCTCTGTCCATGGGATTTTCCTGGCAAGAATACCAAAGTGGGATACCATTTCCTCCTCCAGGGGATCTTCCCCATCTGGGGATTGAACCTACGCCTCCTGCATACTTTGACAGTAAGTAGTAAAAAATACTTCTATAGAAGTCAAATCACCTCTATTTCACAACTATTTGTATTCTGAAAACACTGGGTTTATGAACATTTTCATAATTTTACAAAATGATAGAAATATGACTGAAGCAACATTTTTTTATAAAATATTTTCAGGTAAGACTATCTGTTAAAAACAGACTTATTTTTTTTAAAGACAGAATATCATTTCAAGGCAAGTCTTAGTTTTATGAGATTAATAGCTGTGGCCTGAGAGTAAGAAATTGTCTCTGAGCTCATAAATACACAGAACACAAGCGATCAAATTTCTATACATAATTAATGCAAGTGTGGATGGAGGGGCCCACCCGGGACTCTGTGGGTTTCTACATTATTAATAATCTTGAAACTGACCATGGGCACATGTTTTCTTCCCAGCTGCTGCCTTGCTTTTCTAATGCCCCGGAATGGGTTGTCTCCCTGCAGAATTTCAATATTGGTGCAAAGATTCTCTAGACCACATAACATTTCCAACAAGAAGTAATAGCTATGCAGGCAATTCTTCGCCACTTCCTTCGAGACTACTAGCCTGGACCTAAGTCTATAGCTCTTACTTGAGTCATAAAAGGAGCCTCACTGTCTCATACATCTTCAGACCACTTACAGAAAGAAAACACATTTCATGACGTCACATTTTCACAAAGAAAACCATCTAATTGTCGATGACAGTTATAAAATGGTATTCAGAATCTGGAACAACCATTAAAAAAAAGTTTTCCCTCTTTAAAAAAAAAAAAAAGTCAGACCGGTACCTTTTGTTTTGAAGGCGAAGTTACATAACTTGCATACATAAGGCCGGACATCAGTATGCGTGCGGATATGCTTTTTGAGCATGCTCGGTTTCTTACAGCGAATCCCACATTCTTCACAAATGTACTTTCCACGTCCACGTCCTCTGACATATACATAGTCTTCATTTGATTTGTATCTGTTAAAAAAGGGAAAATCCAGTGTGTTTCCAAATACTTTGCTGCTGCTGCTGCTAAGTTGCTTCAGTAGTGTCCGACTCTGTGTGACCCCACAGATGGCAGCCCACCCATACCTGGGATTCTCCAGGCTCCCCCATACCTGGGATTCTCCAGGCAAGAACACTGGAGTGGGTTGCCATTTCCTTCTCCAATGCATGAAAGTGAAAAGTGAAAGTGAAGTCCCTCATTCGTGTCTGACTCTTAGCGACCCCATGGACTGAAGCCTATTAGGCTCCTCCGTCCATGGGATTTTCCAGGCAAGAGTACTGAAGTGGGGTGCCATTGCCTTCTCCCTCCAAATACTTTACATGATTCCAAATACTAACATGTTTCCAAATACATGTTATATATATAAAATCAAAAGCTAATCACTAGCAAGACAAAATTTTAGATGGGTCTTTTACAGTTATTCAACTTTATTTCTACAGATCTAGTGAAATCTATGCAGTACCTGAAAGAACTTGGTAACAGATTTGGCATTGTAAATAAAAGGGAATTTTTTTCTATGTGGAGTTCAAAATGGGAGTTGGCTCTTCCATGAAATGTGACTATATGGACTCTGTATAGAAGTTCAAATGGGCTTATATAAGCCGCAAAGAGTTGCAGCACTGTGCGCCTTACTGCTTCCAGATTTGGATACCAAGAAACAACCAAAAAGTTATACTAGCATACTTAAATCATACATACCGCTTGTTAACATTACATCATCTAAGATGCGCATTCACAACACATATACCCCTCTCAATTGCTAGAATAAATATAACTGATTATAGAATTCTTCACTGCAAGTTTCTACTCTATTTTTACAATCCTGGCACGAGAGTCAGAAATTTCTAGCTTACACAGGCTGAGCTGAGCTCACCAACTGTTGCCTACAGATTTGATCTGCTCTTCCCAAGGACCGTAATTCTGTACTGAAGTGAAGTCTAAATTTCAAGTGGCTTCTGGAAGGTACTGTTACATAATGAAAACTAGAGATTCTATTTTTCAATCAAATTTGCCTTTGTTTCTGGAAGAGTTTATAGAGAGGTTTGAAGGGATGTCTGAGGTCATCCAATTTAATTAAATCAGTAAGATGAACAAAATCTTAGGTATTCACTGTAATAATCCAAGGAAGAAACCTACCCAGTGGTCACCATCGGTCACATTTTGTTCAGAGTTTAAGGAGACATAGCCCATCACAGCATATAGCAGCATTCTACTGAATAACTCAGTAAATATCATTATCTCTTAAATCTCAGGCTAGAATTATGGGTCTACTGCCAAAGATATTTCTTTTGAGGATTCTTTTTATAACTTCCAAAGGTAAAGTGACCTACAAACGCCCTAACTCAGTGTGGGCTGACTTAAAGGCCTTAGATTTAGTCTTTTTTTTTTCCTTTTGTTTGTTTTGAAATATTCTAAGCATTGCAAACTTCTCTATTTTGTTCCAGCTAATCCATCATCAGGAATAAAAGCAAATTCAACTTTCATTCGTCCAAACCACTGACGGATTTTTAAGATAGAAAATCCATCCTATCAACTCTGCTATGGATACTATTTGATCTTAACATTATCTATTTTTCAGTCAGTACCAATCCAGGTGAGAATTAAGTAGTATCAAAAATATGAATAGTCAATTTTATGTACTTTTTAGTCCTTTAAATCTTTCCTCTTTTACAAAGAATTTCCAAAGTCCACTTTTTCTTCAAAACTATTTTGAATTTATCTTTTATCTCATTGTCTTTTGTAATAAAGCAGAAAGGAACCTAAAGCTGCCCGATATGTCACCTTTTAATACCAATATTCTCTGCCCCAAACTGGATGAAACTACCTAAGGACTACAGAATAAAACAAATAATTTCATAGACAGCAAGCACCCTTCTTCTTCAGGGAAGGGTACTTCAAGCTTCCTGTGATACATCATTGTATTTGATGGCAAATGCATTTTATTTTCAAGTAATACTATTTTAAATTCCTTAGCTGATTAATTTGCTTCCAGAATGAAAATTAAGTTCTGTATAAAATATAAATGTATTAGAAAAATCCGTACAAATAAAATATTTACCCTTCAAAAGTTTTGCAGACCCATAAATCTACTTGATAAAAGAATTAATGGATTTTTGAAAAAATATGGCAACCTACTCTAGTATCCTTGTCTAAGAAATCCCATGGACAGAGGAGCCTGGGGGGCTACAGTCCATGGGGTCACAAAGAGTTGGACATGACTTAGCAACTAAACAACAGCAATGAAATTACTAGGTCTATAAATTAGACAATATAGCAAACATGTACACTTAAAAATTTGGTCAGTAATTTTTTTTTTTTTTGGAAGTCATCACTTTGCAATGGCAAACCAAGAGGTTTTAACACATTTCTTGGAATAAACAACTGGTCACCACCAGGCAGAAGTTGGATCACAGATTAAGGAATGAATGAGATATAGCCCATAAAGAGACAATGAAAGGAAGAGGAAATGAAATATCGGCACAATCCTTTTGGATCATCAAAACACAGTAATAAAATGTTCACATATGCTTTTCATTTGCCTCTTTTGTTAGTGGTGATGAGCTTCCCAAAGCACACAGACTTGTGAAGATCTCGCTTATCTAAGCACAAGTGCACTGCTCTGAAGAAGACTGCTGGACACAAGGGTTGACTCAGTCACAGGAACTTCTTGGGCTCTGAGGAAAGATATTATCTCTGTTTCTCTTGTTTGTGTTAAAAGATGAGGAATGTCAAAAAAACTGAGACAAGCTTCATGATGACAAACAACTGTGGTTTCAGTGGTGACAATACTCAGGCCCCCAAAGGGGGCCAACCCTATAAAGGAACCAGCTCCCATAATCTATCTCCAAATGGTAAATCTATGTGAGAAACTGATATCTTGTATTACCAACGCCGGCTGTGACGGACCGCACAGAAGCATGGCCGAGAGGAGCTACTCCATGTCCGAGGTCAGGGGCGGCAGCAGGGAGGAGCTACCCCATGCCCAAGGTCAGGGGCAGCGGCCGGGACCGCCAGGCTAAGACGGCGCAGGAGCTGCCGAGAGGAGATACCCCACTTCCGAGGTCAGGGGCAGTGACCAAGAGCGCCAGGTTGCAACAGCGCAGGAGCGGCCGAGAGGGGGCTACTCCACTTCTGAGGTCAGGGGCAGTGACCGAGAGGAGCTACCCCACTTCCGAGGTCAGGAGCGGTGATCGAGAGGAGCTACCCCACTTCCGAGGTCAGGGACGGTGATCGAGAGGAGCTACCCCACTTCCAAGGTCAGGGATGGTGATCGAGAGGAGCTACCCAACTTCTGAGGTCAGGGGCAGTGACCGAGAGCACCAGGCTGAGATGGCGCAGGAGCGGCCGAGAGGAGCTACCTGATGTCTGAGGTCAGGGGCAGCGGCTGAGAGTGCCAGCCTGCGACAGCGCATGAGTGGCCGAGAGGGGCTATCCCCCGCTGGAGGTCAGAGGCGGCAGCCGGGAGGAGCAACCCCAGTCCAAGGAGCTGTGGCTGTGCGGGTGCAGGAGGGCTGAGGAGGTACTCCACGTTCAAGGTCATGAAGGACAGCCATGAGGAGAGCCTCTCTTCCAAGGTAAGAGAAACCCAAGTAAGGTGGTAGTTGTTAGGAGAGGGCATCAGAGGGCAGACACACTGAGACCATAATCACAGAAAACTAGTCAATCTGATCACATGGACCACAGCCTTGTCTAACTCAATGAAACTAAGCCATGCCATGTGGGGCCACCCGAAGTGGCAGGGTCATAGTGGAGAGGTCTGACAGGATGTGGTCCACTGGAGAAGGGAATGGCAAACCACTTCAGTATTCTTGCCTTGAGAACCCCATGAACAGTATGAAAAGGCAAAATGATAGCATACTGAAAGAGGAACTCCCCAGGTCAGTAGGTGCCCAATATGTACTGAAGATCAGTGGAGAAATAACTCCAGAAAGAATGAAGGGATGAAGCCAAAGCAAAAACAACACCCAGTTGTGGATGTGACTGGTGATAGAAGCAAGGTCCGATGCTCTAAAGAGCAATATTGCATAGGAACCTGGAATGTTAGGTCCATGAATCAAGGCAAATTGGAAGTGCTCAAACATGAGATGGCAAGAGTGAACGTCGACATTCTAGGAATCAGCGAACTAAAATGGACTGGAATGGGTCAATTTAACTCAGATGACTATTATATCTACTACTGCAGGCAGGAATCCCTTAGAAGAAATGGAGTAGCCATCATGGTCAACAGAGTCCGAAATGCAGTACTTGGATGCAATCTCAAAAACAACACAATGATCTCTGTTTGTTTCCAAGGCTGCTGCTACTGCTGCTGCTAAGTCACTTCAATCGTGTCCAACTCTCTGTGACCCCACAGACAGCAGCCCACCAGGCTCCCCCATCCCTGGGATTCTCCAGACAAGAACACTGGAGTGGGTTGCCATTTCTTTCTCCAATGCATGAAAGTGAAAAGTGAAAGGGAAGTCGCTCAGTCTTGTCCGACTCTTCGTGACCCCATGGACTGCAGCCTACCAGGCTCCTCTGTCCATGGGATTTTCCAGGCAAGAGCACTGGAGTGGGGTGCCATCACCTTCTCCGGTTTCCAAGGCAAACCGTTCAATATCACAGTAATCCAAGCCTATGCACCAACGAGTAACGCTGAAGAAGCTGAAGTTGAACGGTTCTATGAAGACCTACAAGACCTTTTAGAACTAACACCCCCAAAAGATGTCATTTTCATCATAGGGGACTGGAATGCAAAAGTAGGAAGTCAAGAAACACCTGGAGTAACAGGCAAATTTGGCCTTGGATTATGGAATAAAGCAGGGCAGAGGCTAATAGAGTTTTGTCAAGAGAATGCACTGGTCATAGCAAACACACTCTTCCAACAATACAAGAGAAGACTCTACACATGGACATCACCAGATGGTCAACACCGAAATCAGATTGATTCTATTCTTTGCAGCCAAAGATGGAGAAGCTCTATACAGTCAGCAAAAACAAGACCGGGAGCTGACTGTGGTTCAGATCATGAACTCCTTATTGCCAAATTCAGACTTAAATTGAGGAAAGCAGGGAAAACCACTAGACCATTCAGGTAAGACCTAAATCAAATTCCTTATGATTATACAGTGGAAGTGAGAAATAGATTTAAGGGACTAGATCTGATAGATAGAGTGCCTGATGAACTATGGACGGAGGTTCGTGACATTGTACAGGAGACAGGGATCAAGATCATCCCCATGGAAAAGAAATGCAAAAAGGCAAAATGGCTGTCTGGGGAGGCCTTACAAATAGCTATGAAAAGAAAAGAAGCAAAAAGCAAAGGAGAAAGGGAAAGATATAAGCATCTGAATGCAGAGTTCCAAAGAATAGCAAGAAGAGATAAGAAAGCCTTCCTCAGTGATCAGTGCCAAGAAATAGAGGAAAAGAACAGAATGGGAAAGACTAGAGATCTCTTCAAGAAAATTAGAGATACCAAGGGAACATTTCATGCAAAGACGGGCTCGATAAAGGACAGAAATGGTATGGACCTAACAGAAGCAGAAGATATTAAGAAGAGGTGGCAAGAATACATGGAAGAACTGTACAAAAAGATCTTCATGACCAAGATAATCACGATGGTGTGATCACTCACCTAGAGCCAGACATCCTGGAATGTAAAGTCAAGTGGGCCTTAGAAAGCATCACGACGAACAAAGCTAGTGGAGGTGATGGAATTCCAGTTGAGCTGTTTCAAATCCTGAAAGATGATGCTGTGAAAGTGCTGCACTCAATTTGCCAGCAAATCTGGAAAACTCAGCAGTGGCCACAGGACTGGAAAAGGTCAGTTTTCATTCCAATCCCAAAGAAAGGCAATGCCAAAGAATGCTCAAACTACCACACAATTGCACTCATCTCACACGCTAGTAAAGTAATGCTCAAAATTCTCCAAGCCAAGTTTCAGCAATATGAGAACAGTGAACTCCCTGATGTTCAAGCTGGTTTTAGAAAAGGCAGAGGAACCAGAGATCAAATTGCCAACATCCGCTGGATCACCAAAAAAGCAAGAGAGTTCCAGAAAAACATCTATTTCTGCTTTATTGACTATGCCAAAGCCTTTGACTGTGTGGATCACAATTAACTGTGGAAAATTCTGAGAAAAAAAATGGGAATACCAGACCAGCTGACCTGCCTCTTGAGAAACCTATATGCATGTCAGGAAGCAACAGTTAGAACTGGACATGGAACAACAGACTGGTTCCAAATAGGAAAAGGAGTACGTTAAGGCTGTATATTGTCATCCTGATTATTTAACTTCTATGTAGAGTCCATCATGAGAAATGCTGGGCTGGAAGAAGCACAAGGTGGATTCAAGATTGCCAGGAGAAATATCAATAACCTCAGATATGCAGCTGACAACACCCTTAAGGTAGGAAGTGAAGAGGAACTAAGAAGCCTCTTGATGAAAGAGGAGAGTGAAAAAGTTGGCTTAAAGCTCAACATTCAGAAAACGAAGATCATGGCATCTGGTCCCATCACTTCATGGGAAATAGATAGGGAAACAGTGGAAACAGTGTCAGACTTTATTTTTTAGCCTCCAAAATCACTGCAGATGGTGATTGCAGCCATGAAACTCAAAGACACTTACTCCTTGGAAGGAAAGTTATGACCAACCTAGATAGCATATTCAAGAGCAGAGACATTACTTTGCCAACAAAGGTCCATCTAGTCAAGGCTATCGTTTTTCCAGTGGTCATGTATGGATGTAAGAGTTGGACTGTGAAGAAATCTGAGAGCAGAATTGATGCTTTTGAACTTTGGTGTTGGGAGAAGACTCTTGAGAGTCCCTTGGACTGTGAGGAGAGCCAACCAGTCCATTCTAAAGGAGATCAGTCCTGTGTGTTCATTGGAACGACTGATGCTAAAGCTGAAACTCCAATACTTTGGCCACCTCATGTGAAGAGCTGACTCATTGGAAAAGACTCTGATGCCTGGAGGAGGGGACGACAGAGGATGAGATGGCATCACCGACTCGATGGACATGAGTTTGAGTGAACTCCAGGAGTTGGTTATGGCCAGGGAGGCCTGGCGTGCTGCGATTCATGGGGTTGCAAAGAGTCGGACACGACTGAGCAACTGAACTGAACTGAACTAACAATGTAGGGGCAAACAGATAACATTATTTTGTCCATAAATATAATTAGAATAAATTTATGCTCATGGAAAGTTGTAAATTATAGATCTGTTTAGAGATAAGGTAATTACATCACAATCCCCAAATGTGGTTAATGTCCTTTAAATTTTAAAAAATTTAAACCAAGTATCTGGGCTTTTTCTCCAATATGACTAGATTGAAGGTACTTTTCCATCAAAATCTAAAACTTGACCTTACACACACATGTAATTTTTCTTAACTAGATAGATAACAAAGTCATTGAACCTTATCATTTGAGTTTCTGCAACTCAGAATTCTTAAAAAGAAATTCCTAAAGATAGAGAAACTATCACAGATCAGAGGAGGGTGGGGAAATATGCAAGATGGTGCTCTGGCTTGGGTCCTGGAAGAGAAAGAGGGTAGTGCAGGAACTGGTGAAATCCCGTACATCTGGATTTCAGGTAACAATAAAAGCAATAAAACCAACTGGCTTCCAGGTACATACATGAGTGTGCAAGACTGCATTTTTGTAAGCAAAATAAAAATATGTCCATTAGTAACACAAGTGTTTGTAAAAATAATACTGAAGAATGAACAAACTTAGATGACATCAAAAGTCTAGCAATTTAAATTAGAGGTATGAAAATTTAAGGCAGAGGTTTAAACCATATACAACAAGACACTTTTATTAAAAGCAAGTCATGAAAGCACGGGCATAAACTCATTATGTGTTACCAAACAGACTTCAGAAATGTGTATAGCAAAAGAATTTGCTTTATGCTTCGGACCAGAGGAGATATGATATTTTCCACACAGACATTCAGGACCATTAACTCTGATGTCTAATAGAATAGTTGACATTTGCACTTATGTTTCCTTACCCTCCTTCAAAGATTTTAATTCGAATAGGCTCAGTTTGCTTGGATCCAATATCCTTATCTCCATGAATATCTCCTTTCCCTCTTTCCTTTAAGATACTTCCCACTAGTTTCCTTTCTAGTTTGCTGCCAAATAAAAAGGACGCATCAGGTTTCATCTGCAGGAAAAAAGAGAGAATCATTTTGTATGCATTCCCTAAAACACAGAGGAAGCACACGTAGTCCACTCTTTCATGGCTCTGAAAATTAGCCTAAATTCCATACTAAAAGGCCATAGGGTGGCTACATAAAAGAAGGGACAATGGGGATAAAATCAGAAAAGAATGACAGTTTCTACAGAATAAATTCAACATTCTTTTAAAAATAAGACCCCATTAGCACATATACTGTGCAACACTAATAAAAATGTTAAACACAAGTGCTTTATTTTGGAAGTAGCAATTCAAGCAATCTCTATGCATTTCAAAAATATTCTCAAAAGTTATTAAAGAGAAATGGTAACTGAAATATACTGTATATTTTATTTATAAATCCTCCATTTACATTTTTTATTAGCATAAATTCCAAAATGGCCCTTATTAATATTGTTATAATTTTACAACGTAAGGCAATAACTGTTCATGCAGAAGCAAACCCACTAATCCCTGGAAAAGTGAGTTGAGAGAAATACATATATATTATAAATATAAAATAAATTTTAGTAAAAAGTATAGTCAGTGGGAACAACTCTTCCCCCAGAAGTTTGCAGAGCTCAGTTCTGACATCCTGCAGTTTCCTTTGTCGACTGAAAAAAGATTCATAACATGAGAGTTGTGAGTTGAGTTTTATTTGAGGCAAAATGAGGAAGAGTTGACTCATTGGAAAAGACTCTGATGCTGGGAGGGATTGGGGGCAGGAGGAAAAGGGGACGACAGAGGATGAGATGGCTGGATGGCATCACCGAGTCAATGGAGATGAGTTTGAGTGAACTCTTGGAGTTGGTGATGGCCAGGGAGGCCTGGTGTGCTGCAATTCAAGGGGTCACAAAGAGTCAGACACGACTGAGACTGAGCGACTGAACTGACTGACTGACTGAGGACTGCAACCCGGGAGACAGCACTTTAGATAGCCCTGAGAAACTGCTCCAAAGAGTTAGTGTATGTGTGTGTTAGTTGCTCAGTTGTGTCCGACTCTTTGTGAACCTGAGAGAGTCATTTCCTAGGCAAGTTGATAAGAAGTCTAGGGGTCCCCAAGGAGAGAGGGGTCTGGAATTCTCAAGGGAAAGAAAGGACACACTTTTTTTTCTTCTTTACATTCCTTAGGATTATATAACAACAATGTATTCTGCCTGAGGACAGTCTCTAGATTAAACCTTCTGGCTAATTCTGTTATCTTAAAATGTAAATTATAGGAGTAAGTCTGGTGAGGTCTTTACAACCTCCAGACATTCTTTGGATTCACTGGAGAGTATATAAACTCATTGCTAACACTAACAAGCGGGTACTCTTTCTGCCCCCTTCTGATGCCTATGTCAGAAGCTTTGTCTATCTCCTTTATACTTTAATAAAACTTTATTACACAAAAGCTCTGAGCGATCAAGCCTCATCTCTGGCCCTGGATTGAATTCTTCTCCTCCGGGGGCCAAGAATCCCGGCGTCATGATCCAACAACAACCTTTCAAACCCATGGACTGTAGCCCGCCAGGCTTCTTTGTCCACTGAATTCTCCAGGCAAGAATATAAGAGTGGGTTGCCATTCCCTTCTCCAGGGGATCTTTGGCCCAGGGATCAAACCCGGTCTCCTGCAATGCAGGTGATTCTTTACTGTCTGAGACACCAGGGAAGCCCCAGTGGTAGTGGGGGAAGGTCAACATATGAGATTTTGGTAAAGCGGGAGTTCAATGCCATGAAGCACTCTTCTTACAAAAGGTCTTCTGCCAGTCACGAGGAGCTGATGTCACCATGAAGGGATTTAGTACTTTTCTAGAAATGAGGAGATGCAAGGATTGGAAACTACTCATTGGCAAAGACCCTGATACCAGGAAAGATTGAGGGCTGGAGAAGGGGGCGATAGAGGATGAGATGGTTGGATAGCATCATTGACTCAATGGACTAGTTTGAGCAAACTCCAGGAGACAGTGAAGGTCAGGGAAGCCTGGTGTGCTGCAGTCCATGGGGTTGCAGAGAGTAGGACACAACTGAGTGTCTGAACAACAACAAGGACTGGAATCATGGAATCAGTTCCTGAAAAATATCTATCTAAAGACCTGTTCCACCAGATTCCCTGGAGTACAGAGTGTCTCCTCTCTACGCCGAATACCCTTCAGGGCATGTCGAAAGTCAACAGCTACAGAAGCACAGGTTCAGATGCAATCTCCACAGAGGCAGATGGTAAATGCCCTTGGCAAGCACCAATTTGTAATTGACACCTTCCTGATCTTTCCTCTCTAGTGCTCACTCCTTGTTCTATGTCTTCATTTCACAATTTCCTGAATTCCTCATATCAACAAAAAGTCGGTCTCCTAGGTCACTAACCCAGGTCTTTCGGAAGGGGGAGGAACTCTAAGGAATTAGCCCCTGAGGTGGGATTTCACAGCACCTTGCTGGAGAGATACTTTGTGCTTGGAACAGTCTTAAGACCCTCATAACTAAGTTCACATCAGTGATTAAGGCCTGTTTATGGAGGATTCTGCCCACCTTGGCCTTCACTTTACTTGCATCTTTTTGGTTGTACATTCTTTACTATGTTATTCTGCTCAGCAGTCAAATCCACAACACAGAACACTTTCAGAAACAAAGTTTGTTACCTGAGCAAACTGCTTCCAAGCACTTGACGATGTCAGTTTGCCAGTTCCAGGCCGGTGCATAGCAGCCAGAGTATAAATTTCTGCAGTGATTTTTTGTTTGGACCTCAGAAGAGCCAGCGTGGTCTTGGTGTTCAATCCGGATGGGTTTGGGTTACAGGAACTAATGCACCATGAAGCATAAACCGAGGATTTGAAGGTGGCCTGCTGCACATAATTGGGTTTTGTATAATTCAAGAAGCACCAACTCACAGTTGTCGTTGTCCGCAGACTGGGAAACTGAAGAATCTGCTGGAAATCTACCATGTCCGTGAAAAGAAGAGTTGAATTCGCCACTTTCCCACTTGGGCCTGGGGCCCTGTGGACCAGCACACCAGCAGGCAGTTTCTGGCCCTTTCCTTGCTCTTCGAGCTGACTGTCTCCAGGTGGTAAGGAGGAGGTCTGAGGGCTCATGCTCATATCAGAGGCTGTCTCGTCAATGTCCAACTCATCTGAGGATTCTTTGCTTTCCGAGGGCCCACGGATGACTTCTGCCCCAGGGGGGATGCTCGGGAGCCTGGCATGACGGGCTCCCTTGAGGGCACGCTGGAAGAGGGGTGGTCTTGAGATGAGGAGGGGGACAGTGAGGAGAAGGAAGATGACCCTGACGCCAAGCCATCCTTTGGCTCAGAAGCACAGCCCTGTCGAACCAGCTGGGGTTTCTGGGGGCGGGAGAGATCCTTCTTGATGTCTGAGTTGGTCAGCTCCACGGCACTGAGCTCCTCCACAATCTGTCCATACATCTTTTCTTCCTTGACTCTTTTCTGCTGCTTTGTTTCCATGAAGAGTTCTAAGCTGCTGGCCGGAGAAAGCATACGTTTGCTGCCTCCCAGAGTGGCCACACTGTCAGAGGTGGAAGGTAAACATAAGGGGATTGAGGACTCCAAGCCAAGGGGTAAAGTCTGAGGTACTTTCCAGATGGGGTATTTTTCCAAGCCTGCATGCTGCCCCAACACCTGGGCGATGTTAAATCCTATCCCTTGCATGGCTGCGTTGGTTACCAGGGTTCTTTGGGTCACATTCTCATCGACTTTGCATATGACAATGGCAGGGCTGTTCTGCCCAAGCATCTGAGAAATGCTTGTGTACATGACACTCCCATAGGATGGGACGTGAGTCTGGATCCTAACAGGAACCACCGTTCCCGGCAAGGACTGCAAGGGCCCAGCGCTCGCTGAGGCGAAATCTTCCTGAAGAACCTGCTCAGAGGGAGTATCTGCTGACTTGGGGCTCTCCCCAGAGGGAAACTTTGGAAGGAGGTTCTTTGAGGGTAGCCCTGATGTTCCTGAATAACCTGGGTAGGTTTGATCTTTTGTGTGCGTGTAATCAGCGGATTTCTTTCCAGTGTGTTCGGCCAAGGGCTCCAAGGGGTAGCTGGGGTGAACTTCTGCCTGGAAAGAAGGCTTGCCATAGCTCTTCGGAGCGTGCTGAGCAAGAGGATGGGGGAAGTGTGCCTGCCACCAGGGGGGCTGCTGGGCTGGGAGGTGAACCATACAGACGGTAGATACTGGAACTGAAACAAGGCGCTCTGGATGGGAGAAAACGGGAGAGCCTCCTGATGGGGAAACAAATGTGGCTGTTCAGACAAGTGCTTGCTTGCAATATAGGATGTCGGTTGTATCAAGGGATTTCTCAGAGATTCCTGACTATCCAGGTGCAGGATCTGCTGCGAGGCCAGGTGGAGGGGGCCTGAGCTCAGCTGGGGGCAGGGACCCACCACTTGCTTCCCTGGGTCTTCGGCCGGGAGGGGAGGGAGCACGGAGCACGCAGCGTGGGGCCACGTGGACCTGAGGCTGGCGTGCAGATGCTCCAGCTGCTCCTGCTTGACACCCAGATCCGCGCCGGCCTCCCCCTGGGAGATCTCGGGAGAGCCGCTGAAGGACGCCTGGCGCACCAGAAAGCACTTCTTCCTCTCCCGGGATGGGGACAGCACAGAGGCGGCCGACGCTCCGGCAGTGGGCGCGTGGGACAGGTTCCCATAATCAAATGACTTGCTCCGAATTTCTGGGACCTCCGTGGGGTGCGGACAAGGCATCTGCTCAGATGAACAACGTCGCATCTCCTTTTGGTGATGGTGGTGGCCGGGGACTGACAGTGAATAGGAACCGGCGGGGACGGTCAAGAACTCCGAATGCTTCCCGAATTCATCTGGCTTGGAAGCCGCAAGCTTCATGGTCTCCTCTCGATCGAAAGACATAGAGAAGCTGGAGCTGTGGGACAGGTTACTCTCTTGACTGGGGCTGCGGGAGAGGCCAGTGCCCGTGGACTCGAAGCTGGATTCCCCGGAGGAGTGCTCCATGTCTGCGAGCCGCAGACGCTTCTTTTTAGGCGGCAGCTTCTCGGCCGGGAGCTGGGAGAGGGTCTCGCTTCTCTGGGGCCACTGGAACTCCTCCACTGGCTTTTCCGGCTCTTTGCTCTGCGTTTCCTTCTCTTTCTCCGGCTTGTCCGGCTCCTCGGTCACACGGATCTCCGGCACTTGGATGTTGTGCTGGCGCACCAGCCGGGGAGGCGCGTGGTAGGGCGGTGGAGGCGGCTGCGGGACTTGCGGCGCAGGGGACGGTTTCCCCGCGCCCTCCGCGCCCTCCCCGGGCGGGGCCCACTCCGGGCTCACTGGGGCTTCGGAGATCTCACTGTCG
>SJXQ01005367.1:464630-531793 GCA_006408695.1 Aepyceros melampus
GCCGCCAAAGGTGACTCCTCCGACCCGAGAGAGGGACTCCCAGATGGCAGCGGGGGTCGACACAGGTCAAAGCGCTCAGAGTGCCCATGAGAAGGATTTTCCTGTCCAGCCAGGCCGAACCCACTCCTCGTGCCTTCCTGCATCTGTAGCTTGGACTCGTAATCTGCAGTCCCGATGCCCAAAGGCGTGCTGCTGCAGATCATGGGGGTGTCCTCCTCGTCCCCCACGCTCTTTTCTTTCCGACGTTTTCGAGTTTCGCACGTGGTTCCAAACATGGTTGGCACGCCCTGGGATGGCGCCGAGGGATCCATGAAATACTCCCCGCCATGTTTCAATGGGCTGATGCAGGAAACATCCCTGTAGTTTTGCTTCGTTGTCTCAGAGTCCTCCCACTTCTTATAGGGTTTGCGGCAGACGTCGTAGTCATAGCCGACCCTGTCCCCAGGAATCAATTTCTTTTCCTTCAAGGATGGACCTGTGATGCTTTTGGACATCCTACCATGGTGGTCTCCCTCCAGGTGCCCCTCCTGGACTGAAGGCAGCTCAAAAGCCGCTTGTCTCCTTAACATGCGCTGAGGTGGTATGCCTACTGTTCCTGGGTAGAACACATCATCGGAGCCAGTCATCCGCTCATCAAATGAGTGACTTCCTCTCAAAGAAGGAGGAAGACTTAAGTTAGTTGCTGAAGAAGTTGGCATTGAGTTGCTTCGAATAAGGGGTGAAGAGTCAACTGGAGCTTCGAGGAGAACTGGGCTGCCGCCTTGGAAATTGGCTGGATAAAGTTTTCCTTCATTCCTGATAGATGATGGAATCGTCTGGGATTGTCTTGACTCACTGTTGAATTTGGTGGATTTTAGCATGCCTGTCTGACTGGGGTCAATTTCCGCCTTGCTTGGGATCAGCTGTGAAACAGGATCTTCAAACATCTTGACATCTAACCTGGTGTTGACGTGAGGTAATGAGTCCATGGTGCCCTTCCTACCCATCGTGGCACGTTCCTGACTTGTGGTAGTAACACTGAGGTATTTCTCGGACTAAGCCGACAGTATTTTCCAAAGATGATTTCTTCATAAGACTTTGCATTTGTGTTTGGAGGGCTGATCTGCTGCTCTGCACTTTCTGAGCGGGAAAAGTAACCAGAGTCAGTGCTTCCTTTACTGTGCGGGCTCAGAAGGTTCAGAGATGGCTCAGAATCTTGTCCTTTTTTCTCTGACAGTCTTAGTGCAAGTTTCTGTTTAACTGTGTGAGAGTCATCAGCCTTAGTACTTAAAGATGGATTTGGTAACATATCAGAGCCAATATACTGAGAGCTTTCATTGGGTAAAGGAATTCCACTTTTGGGGATAATCAAAATCGGCACCTTCATTGGACCTCCCAGCGATTCTTCCAATGACCCGTGATAGCCACCTCTGCTGGCCATTTCCAGGGGAATGGGTGGGCCAGGACTCATTTTATCAGAAGCCTCAACAAACAAAGAACTCTCCTCATCTGTGTCTGTACTCTGTTCACCATCCGAATGTATTTCTGCTTCTACATCAATAAAACCAGCCTCTAGATCCAATTTTGATACCGCTGACTCTGTGAAAGGGACTAATCCTGCCTTAATTGCATGGGCGTGTGACTTCCTGTGCTTGTACAAATTGCTCTTTGTCTTGAAAGAGAAGCCACAAGGTATACATGGGTATGGCCGCTCACCGGTGTGGGACCTGATGTGCTTTTTCAGCACGCTGGGCTTGGCACAGGCCCTGCTGCAGTAAGGGCAAATGTACTTGCCGGGCTTCTTGGGTTTGTGGTCTTTTTTGTGAGCATCTTCAGACTGTTCGATACTTTTCTGGGAGTACTGGCTATAAGCAGGGTTCAGACTTGAAATCTTTTTTCTAGGATAACCACCACTGTGGCCATGTATAGGAAAGGAAAATAGGTCCTCAGAGGCAACAGATGGCAAAGGGCCAGGGAAGAGCCACGGAGGGCCTTCGAGGCTCTGGTGTGGCTTGTTGCTGTGCATGACCCCCTGTGGCAATGAGTGCTGAGGGAAAGAGAGTGATGTTGGCATGAATAAGGAGTTGGACGGTGTGGTGGGTATTGCTTCTCTGTCACTTGCTGGACCACTTCGCTAAGTGAGGCCAGTTTCCCAGAACCAAAGAGTTGTGCTGATGCTGTGTTTCCAATATGCTCAGGATCAATTTGTGGTTGCCGCTGTCCTTCTTGACTGCCGAAAGTGCTCATCTTAATAACAGCTGATTGTTCCTGTCTCCATCTACCTGATGCTTTATCAGTTTCTCCAGACCTTGAGGTAGCTTTTTGTCCTAGAGCTGTGTCCCCAGTGTCCATTTTGTCACACAAGGTCTCAAGTGCTAGTTTGCTTGAAAGCCGTGCAGACTCATGGAGTGTCTTCAAAGCTGTCCCTTTCAAAGCTTGCTTGCTTCCATGTTCCAGGGTGTCTGCAGACTTGTTGAGTTTTCCTTCTCTTTGGAACCTTCCACACCCACCCCGTAGTCTGTGGGCATTTGATGGTAATGTCCTTGGACCAGGGCTATAACACAGTTCTCTCCATTGTAGAAATGTCCTTCCAAAAGCTAAGTGCAAATCTATAAAGATTTCTTATGGCATTTGAATATTTTCAACTAGGATGAAATTAGGATGATGAATAGTCTAGGAGAAATTTTGCCCATCAACTAGAGCAAAGTTCAACTGTCAGTTTCACTAAGACAAAATGGTCTGAAAGAAAACAGAACAAAACACAGAGAGACTGTCAATAACAGTTATCAAGTAAGAAACTAAAACCAACCCTAAATATACAGCCTGAAATAGGATACAGTGAAAATATGTTTATTCGAAGAAATCTTTTTTATGTCTGTTACATTAATTCCACAATTAAAGGTTATTAATTGCAAATTTAATATTGTCATAAGCATAAATCTCTTAACTTTTGGTCACCCTTTTAAACCCTCCTTAATCTTGATAAAATAACAACATTTAAGGGAAAGCTTTTGATATGTATTATTTATAAAATCATAAAAATTTTAAAAGTCTTCATTAAAATAAATTTAGAGCTATTGCTAACCAGTTTTATGACTTACATGCTAAGTGTACTACATATTTCTCTATTTAGATATGTTATTATAATATGATATAATTTACAAGTATATAATACAATGTTAACATAAAATGTTATATGTATTATATATAATGTTAACATAAAATATAAGTATACTTTATAGCTTAAAACATTGATTAGACTAAGGCTGGCTGCAAGAATTAAAGATTTTCACAGAGCTTTGGAAAAGGCAGAAAAGTGCATCTAAATAAAATAGTTATAAAATCTTAATAATATGGATGACAAAACATATTTTGGGGAAAGTTAAAAAATATAATGTTTACCTGAATGGTTTAGAGTTCTCATGGGCATGATTGTCTGGTCGCTTCCTGGGTAGAAAATAAATACAGTTAGGAAATATTGTTCCATTAAACTACAACATTGCCAATTACAAATGTCAATTTAAAACTCATTATATCTAGATCTCACAATGTTATGAAATGTAAGGAGATGGCAAGAGTGAACACTGATATTTTAGGAATCAGTGAACTAAAATGGACAGGAATGGCAAATTTAATTCAGATCACCATTATATCTATTACTGTGGGCAAGAATTCCATAGAAGAAATGGAGCAGCTCTCATAGTCAACAAGAGTCCAAAATGCAGTTCAGTTCAGTTCAGTTGCTCAGTCGTGTACGACTCTCCGTGACACTATGAACTACAGCATGCCAGGCCTCCCTGTCTATCGCCAACTCCCAGAGTTTATTCAAACTCATGTCCATCAAGTCGGTGATGCCATCCAGCCATCTTTCCCAGCATCAGGGTCTTTTCAAATGAGTCAGTTCTTCACATCAGGTGGCCAAAGTATTGGAGTTTCAGCTTCAGCATCAATCTTTCCAATGAATATTCAAGACTGATTTCCTTTAGGATGGACTGGTTGGATCTCCTTGCAGTTCAAGGGACTCTCAAGAGTCTTCTCCAACACCACAGTTCAAAAGCATCAATTCTTCAGCACTCAGCTTTCTTTAGAGTCCAACTCTCATATCCATATACTACTGGAAAAACCATAGCTTTGACTAGACAGAACTTTGTTGGCAAACTAATGTCTCTGCAGTCTTAAAATGAAAGAAGGATCTTAGTTCATTTCCAAGGTAAACCATTTGATATCATAGTAATTGAAGTCTATGCCCAACCACTAACGCCAAAGAAGCTGAAGTTGAACGGTTCTATGAAGACCATTCAACCTTCTTTAAGGTTCTATAAGACCTACAACTAACACCAAAAAAAAAGTCTTTTTCATCATAGCAGACTGGAATGCAAAAGTAGGAAATCAAGAGATACCTGGAGTAAGGCAAGTTTGGCCTTGGAGTACAAAATGAAGCAGGGCAAAGGCTAACAGAGTTTTGCCAAGAGAACACATTGGTCATAGCAAACATTCTCTTGCAGCAACACAAGAGACAACTTTACACGCTAACATCATCAGATGGTTAATACCGATATCAGACTGATTATATTCTTTACAGTTGAAGATGAAGAAGCTCTATACAGTTAGCAAAAACAAGACTGGGAGCTTACTGTGGCTCAGATCATGAACTGCTTATTGCAAAATGCAGACTTAATTGAAGAAAGTAGAGAAAACCACTAAGTCATTCAAGTGTGACCTAAATCAAATCCCTTACAATTATACAGTAAAAGTGCCAAACAGATTCAAGAGATTAGATTTGATCAACAGAGTGCCTAAAGAACTATGGATGGAGGTTCAAAACATTGTACAGGAGGCAGTAATCAAAACCATCCCCAGGAAAAAGAAATGCTAAAAAGGCAAAACGGTTGTCTGAGGAGACCTTACAAATAGCTGAGAAAGGAAGAGAAGTGAAAGGCAAAGGAGAAAAGGAAAGATATACCCATCTGAATGCAGAGTTCCAAATAGTAAGGAGAGATAAGAAAGCCTTCCTAAGTGATAAATGCAAAGAAATAGAAGAAAACAATAAAATTCGGAAAGACTAGAGATCTCTTCAAGAAAATCAGATATACCAAGGGAATATTTCATGTGAAGATGGATACAATAGCAGCAGAAACGGTACAGATCTAACAGAAGCAGAAGATATTAAGAAGAGGTGGTCAGAATACACAGAAGAACTATACAAAAAATATCTTAATAACCCAGATAACCGCAATGGTGTGATTACTCACCCAGAGCCAGACATTCTGGAGTGCAAAGTCAAGTGGGCCTTAGGAAGCATCACTGTGAACAAAGCTAGTGATGGAATTTCAGCTGAGCTATTTCAAGTCCTAAATGATGATGCTGTGAAAATGCTGCACTCGATATGCCAGCAAATTTGGAAAACTCAGCAGTGGTCACAGGACTGGAAAAGCTGTTTTCACTCCAATCCGAAAGAAATGCAATGCCAAAAAATGTTCAAACTACCACACAATTGCACTTGTTTCACATGCTAGCAAGGTCATGCTCAAAATCCTCCAAGCTAGGCCTCACCAGTACATGAACTGAGAATTTCCAGATGTACAAGCTGGATTTAAAAAAGGCAGAGGAATGAGAGATCAAATTGCCGACATCTGTTGGGTCATAAAAAAAAGTAAGAGAGTTCCAGAAAAACATCTACTTCTGCTTAATTGACTACGCTTATTCCTTTGACTGTGTGGATCACAATAAACTGTGGAAAATTTTTAAAGAGATGGGAATACCAGACCACCTTACCTGCCTCCTGAGAAACCTGTATGCAGCTCAAGAAGCAACAGTAGGAACCTGACATGGAACAACAGACTGGTTCCAAATTGGGAACAGAGTATATCAAGACTGTATATTATCATCCTGTTTATTTAACTTATATGCAGAGTACATCATATGAAATGCCGGGCTGTCTGAAGCACAAGCTTGAATCAAGACTGCCAGGAGAAATATCAATGACCTTAGATATGCAGATGACACTGCCCTTATGGCAGAAAGCAAAGAGAAACTAAAGAGCTTCTTGATGAAAGTGAAAGAGGAGAGTAAAAAAGTTGGCTTAAAACTCAACATTCAAAAAACTAAGATCATGGCATCTGGTCTTCACTTCGTGGCAGATAGATGGGGAAAAATGGACACACTGACAAACTTTATTTTCTTGGCCTCCAAAATCAATGTGTGACTGCAGCCATGAAATTAAAAGATGCTTGCTCCTTCGAAGAAAGGCTATGACAAACCTAGTCAGCATATTAAAAAGCAGAGACATTACTTTGCTGACAAAAGTCTGTATAGTCAAAGCTATGGTTTTCCCAGTAGTCATGTACTGATGTGAGAGTTGTACCATAAAGAAGGCTGAGCATGGAAGAATTGATGCCTTTGAACTGTGGTGTTGGAGAAGATTCTTGAGAATCCCTTGGACAGGAAGGAGATCAAACCAGTCAATCCTAAAGGAAATCAATTCTGAATGAAAAATCACTGGAAGGACTGATGCTGAAGCTGAAGCTCCAATACTCTTGCCATCTGATGGGAAGGGCTGACTCACTGGAAAAAACCCTGATGCTGGGAAAGACTGAAGGCAGGAGGAAAAGGGAATGACGGGATGAGATGGTTGAATAGCATCACCACCTCAATGGACACGAGTTTGAGCAAACTCTGGAGGATGCTGAAGGACACGGAAACCTGGTGTGGTGCAGTCCATGGGGTCACAAAGAGTTGGACACGACTGAGTGCCTGAACAGCAAATAATACCATATTATGTGCTCTAAAAAATACAGCAAGTAACTGCTTTAGAAAACATTAAAGTAGTAAACGTAATATTGATTGTCACTATGCCTAAGAATAACTCAAGGAGAAAAAAAATTTTTAAACTTCAGTCATATTTTCTAAAATATAAGTAAAACATCTTAGACTTTTGACAGAAAGCCTTGGCTTTAATTCCTTAGATATTAAAAAGTTGAGAAGAATGGGTTTTTTAAATTTAACCTGTAGATTAAAAATTTTTTTTTAATAAATATCCTTTTTAGGAAATTTGCATGACAGCAAGGTGAAAAAGTCTTCCGGATGACTATGAATGGCTCAGGAAAACTTGATAACGTAGAAACTATTAGATATTAAGTGAATACTCAGTTTCTATAAGGGAATGGCCAATGTAGACACATAGAATTCTGAGAACTTCAATGTTCAATTGTATCAATTACAATGATATCTGATGTATTTCCTTAATAGGCAATATAGCAGTGTTTATCATAGTAAGAAAGCTCATATTCTTTGGTCCAGGAATTCCATTTCTTGAAATGTGTCCAAACGGATGTACACAAGAGGACAAAGATGTGTGTACAAGGATTACTTAGGTCAGTTAAGGCTCAGTCATAAGACTCAGCCACTTAAAGAAAATTAAGTGCATCTATAAGCACTAATAAAAAAGCTCATCCAGAAGGCAGTAACATTGGATGTAAAATAGTTTATTGTGCCCTAGAATATAACTTATAATCCCATTTGTGTAAAAGAGAAACAGGCAATAAACAGAAAATTTCTGTAAGGATGCCAAACAGCTTTTACATTAGTTAAATCACAGAAATGGAGCCAGGGAGTCAAAAGAAGGGGCAAAGGAAGGGATTTCTACCTTTAACCTTATGACTTCTGGTAATCTTTAGTTTTCTTTGTTTCTTTTTTTTTTTTTTTTACCATGAGTATGTCCAATGCAGGAGACGTAAAAGACTCAGGTTCAATTCCAGATTTGGGAAGATCCCCTGGAGGAGGGCTTAGCAACCCACTCTGGTGTTCTTGCCCAGAGAATGTCCATGGACAGAGGCCTGGCGGCTACAGTCCATGGGGGTCACAGAGTCAGACACGACTGAAGTGGTTTAGCATGTACTCATGGATGTTCACATTTTAAATAAAATATTTGTTAAAAAAGATGCTACTGTGTAAATGTACTATAATTTCCCAAACGAAACCTCAAACACTGATTTTATTTCCATGACCAATTTGCTCTCTAATATAGAATGCTACTGTGATGATAATAGGTACACTTGGAAAAGGGGGAAAAACATGGAATAAATAAATCTTTTGGATGAGAAATCAGAAGCCCCCAGGTATCTGAAGCAAGATATCTGTAATAAAGAAGTCCTTGTGGGGACTCCACCAGTGGCCCAATGGTTAAGACTGTCTTCCAACTTAGGATCAGAACCAGAATCAAATCCATGTTTGGCTGACTGCCAAGCATAAGGGGGTCTCACCTTCCCAACCGGCACCAGCTCAACTGTTAAATTTTATAACAATATAAAATAAAACATGGGTTTCCCTGGTGGCTCAGTGGTAAAGAATCTGTCTGCCAATGCAGGAGATGCGGGTTTGACCCCTGAGAGAGGAAGATCCCCTTGAGAAGGAAATGGTAACCCACTCCAGTATTTTTGCCTGGGAAATCCCATGTACAGGAGCCACCAGACTCAGTCCATGGGGTCAAAGAGTCAGACACAACTTAGCAACTGAATATAACAGAAAAAATACATCTGCAATAATGCTTTCTTCTAAGTATTTTCACTTGCCTCTGATACTTCCAATGCTTGAATTTTTCATAGTCCTGAGAGAATATATGAGTTCTGTATGGATCTCAAACAAATCCACAATTTAAACAATGTTAAAATCTGTATATTGAAGTATTAATAAAGACAGCCCCTTGTGAGACCATGATTAAGTCTCATGACATACAAGTGTTTTACTTTGTTCCTTGAAAAGCATTACTTTTAAGAAAGTATTAATAAGAACCTCACAAGTGAAAATTAGGCATATGGTCACTTGCTATTTCTCAGTTTTCATAGAATATATAATTTTGCTTAAAACATGGACTTCAAGTTAAACACATACATAAAATTTTATGAAAAACAGGACTGGGATACTATATTTAATAATCAAACACAATATAATGTTTTTGTGTAGCAATGAGGCAATAACTTTTAAAATCAGAGTTAATTTTTGTGGTTTACAGTAAAGAATTACATTTATTAAACCCTAAACCAGACATATACAATTCTTATCCACTAAGGACGTATAAAAATAAAAGCACCAAATAAAATTCAAGGAAAGGTAATAATATTTTGCTCTTAAAGAACAGACCAGAAGATGAAGAAAAGTGATTTACACGAAATTCAAAAGTAGATCAGAAATAATACATTAATGGTCAGAAAAAAATTATCTGAATAGTTATTTAATTGTCAATGGGTTTACATTTTAAAAGGCAAATCAGAAAAAGTCACACCTACTTTTTATTAAAAAAAAAAAATCTTGCTGATACTAATAGAAGATCATCCTATATTCCAATAGCATTTATTATCCAGAAAATGTTTTAAAAATCACAACTTTGATCCCAGTAAAAAACACATTGACTCAATTATGTAAATAGCTTCAGTCAGGAAAGTGTTGTTAGTTGCTCAGTCATGTATGACTCTTTGTGATCCATGGGCTAGAGCCCACAAGGCTCCTCTGTCCACAGAACTCTCCAGGCACAAATACTGGAGTGTGTTGCCATGTCCTACTCCAGGGGATCTTCCCCCAGGGATCGAACCTGGGTCTCCGGCGCTGCAGGCAGATTCTTTACCGTGAGCCACCAGACTTCCCTGAATCAGTCAGGAAAACCTCCTCCTTTTAAATTTCTAAGGTAAACCCACCTAAGAGGGCTTACCATTTTATCATGAATTAGACAACCCTAGTATCATCCTCCCTACTCTGTCCAAGAAGAGGTTCTGTCCTTCTGCCTGAACTGAAGATCCCAGTAAGACTTGGGACCTCTTCTGGTCTACATTCCTTTGAACTATAATGTCTAACTTTCCACTTCAGTGACAGGCTTATTAGGGACTATTACACAATTTTGTGTAATTAGACTATTATTAGGGAACTGGAAATCACTCCTATTTCACATGAACTGTTTATATGAGATTTTAAACATATATGAGGATATAACTCTCTAACCCATCCTAGGACAGCCTTCAACTAACTGCTATCCGTAAGACCACTTTCCTTCTTGGAGTTTCTGAGGCACATAGAAAGGTAGATGGGAGAAAACAGGAGTGACGGATCCTTTGGGAATTTACTGATCCTATTCATAAACCATTTGTACTCTTTTTGTTAATCTCTTGTCTTTGGTTGCTTTATCTTGGAGATTGAAAATATTCTGCAATGCAAATGGTCTGCACCATAGATCTGTTCCTGGGCACGCATGGATGTCTTTCTGGAGTTCAAAGTCTCTTTGCTGCTCTCCTGAACTTACACTTAGGGAAATAAATTCACTTGAAAATCCATAAGGCTTTCAAAGTTGAATAATGACATTTGTCTTTTTTTGGTGATACTTTTAAAGGATACTTTTACTTAGCCATCTAACTCTACCAACAATGGTAGAAATTCTTGAGCTTGTGTTGTATTAATTAAATGTATGAAAATTCTTATAAGATAGAGAAATATCTTCTTTGTATCTCAGAATATTATTATAAACCATCAGATGTGTCTGTATCTTGTATATATCTATAATTTTAGTATAATTTTCTCAATAGAGATCTACTTGGAGCTATGAAGATCAGTAGTAATATAGTTAATTATAGTTACATTACTTCTCAATGATTGTATAGATTGATTTCATTCTTCAAATTCTCTAATTATGTGTTAAAAGTATATCTCCAATTTCCCCAATCAATTGATGCGTTAAAAATGCAATATTAGAGCAACCCTCACATGGAAAGAAAATAGCTGGTTATCATTTCGTTCTCTGAGGTTTCTTTTTATGGTAACCAAACCCACGCAAATTCACTTTTGGCACCCATTGCCAACAAAGGAACAGTATTCCAAACACAGCTTCACATTCACACTGAAATTTTTCCCTCATGCCTTTGAGTGCTCTGAAAGGAGTAGGATAATTTGCAGGATGATATGACTTTGGGGTTTCCTGTGGACGGCGCTCTAGCCCATAGGAGTCCTTCGGTTGGTAAAGAAAGACAGGCATTGTCTTGCAGGCTCCATGTATTTTTCTGAGTGGAGTAATATTGAAAAAGACACTACCTTCTGCATGCTGTTTCAGTGGCAACAGAACTAAAGTAATTGAGCAAAAGAAAAGAAAATGATATTGCTTGGAAGAGTTGCCATTTTTCTAAAAGTGTGCCCACTCCTTTGGCCATGCTTCAGTCCCACTCCAATAAATCTGGCACCCAGTTAAGTAATTTCCTCAGACAGGCCCTGAGAGGAAAGGCACAGAACAGCCTCCCGTGTAGACCTCCACAGAGGTCTCTTCAGGATAACAGCTGGGTGGGATTGGCAGCCAGGCAGCCCAGCTCTGTAGATGAATAAAGGCCTACAGTACCCCGGGTTGTCAATCTGGGATCTTTTGCTTAGAAAAACACTATCTTAGAAAAAAAACTTTGCCTCAGGAAATTAATCATTACTTGAGTGGTGGCAAAAGTCAAGTGAGCATTAAATAATAACATCCTAAATAATAATGGTATAAAATGACAGGTAATAAACACTACTTCTCTACTTCCAATATCTTAATAAAAGAACATTTTTTAAAAACTAAAATGGTGACTGGGTCTTTTTTGAGACATTGGTGGAATTACACTTGTAAATAAAACAGATGTCTTCTGATAATAATTACTGGACAAAAATTTAGAGGCCATTTCCATGTATTTGCTTTCAAAATGTCATAGATCAACTGCAAAATATGTTAAGAAATACATGAGCATCTCAGGGCACTGCTGCTTTAACACGGACGGACCCACAAGTCACTACCGCCTATGAGTACCGGATGAAGGAAAAAAGGATCTACCGAAAAACCATGAGCAGCGCCAGAGTCCAGCTGAATACAGACTTATTTCCACAGGATGATTGAAAAAAGGCACCTTTCTGAGAGCCAAATTCATTATAAATGCTTCTTTTATTAGTCAAAATTCCCATCACAACCTTAGTTCTCCCTAAAAGGAGCAAGTAGGCAATATGAGGAAGGTACTGTATACTATATAAAACCTTGCCAAGCAGTTAAGAGAACTTCTGGAGAAAAAGTAAAGAGATTGTGATGATCACCAACTAGTCTGACATACATTAAAATTTAACTTGACATTTCAAACCTAATGGAAAACTAAACTATATTTTTTGCATGTTGGTTACAATGACTGCAGATAGTTGCACAGTTTGCATATCTGTCCAAAGTTTTGACGACTTATGACTACAGCTTACTCATTTTAATATTTTGTCATAAGCTTTTTGCAAATTTTTTGCAACTGTATTTTGCTCTCCTGGTGGAATGTTTTCACATTCTATAACAAAAGTTATTAGGTTTTACTATACAGAATTTTGTATGAAAATAAACTCTGCCAGAAAGAAATTCTCTTAAATGAAGCTGCTTCAATTAAGCAAATTATAATTAAAACTGGGCTATTATGAAAAACAAAACAAAACCTTCCCTCACTAAATAGCATATACATTGTTTCTTCCCAAACTGGATGACAGTCAATTCACGCACGGGTGGGTGCACAGTAAGTTAAAAGTTCTCAAGTTAAATGTAAAAATCATAGAATAAAATAATAAATGTCAGCTATTAACCTGTTATCCTCATATCAAAAAAGTGCATCACAGCCGTCTTTGCTTTCGACGATGCCAACTCCCTCCACAGGAACACATGCACAACTTCTGGGAATCTAAAAAATAAACAATAAGATTTTTTTAAAATGTTGAACCTTGTGGTGAATTTAACCGACACACTACTCATAGAAATGCTCTCCTTGAGAAAAGAAAATTTGGAACTGGATCCTTCAATACTTTTTTTCTTTCAAGAAAAAATTTCCTGTCTTTTCACATACTTTACATCTTTTGAATAAGTTCTTGCATTAAAAGAGAATTATCTGTTACAGTACACGTGGAAGCAACGTGGAACATAATGCTAGAGTTAAATCAATGTATTGGAACTAGAAATTATGCCACTGCAATCCATGATACAAATCAGACTTAAAGCTGATTTCCACTAAACTTCTTTTGGTGCATCAGTAACTAAACTCCCCAGGATGAAGACTCAGATAACCTCCTAGAAAATTCTTTTCTATAGTTTATTTCAGCAATGTTATGTTCCATGCTAAAATTAATTTCTGAAATAGGAAGCCAAAACCAACCAAAGTTAAATCCTGAGACATAACAAACTCTGGAAAGTAATGAAGAAAGGAACTTTCTCATACTTAGAATTAATTTATTCAAGCCTGGTCCAAAAAAAATGCATAGAAGATCAGTCAAAGTACATAATCCAAATAGATTAACAGTCACCATCTTTAGATGGTTTATCTCCCAGTATAAAAGGCCCATATAAAATAGCACTACATATCTATAGCTATCCATTGTTTATTTGTTCATTTTTAAAAACATTGCTCTTTCTTCTAGAAAAGTTATGTCTCATAGAAAGGACTAAAGCATCAAGACATGAGAGTTAAAATGTGCCTTAATCCAGTACCATTTCATGTGACTGTTCAAAATGCTTAAAGGAAGCAGTTAGCTTTAATTTTCTCTCCTCCTCTTTGCATATCACTTCAGGACACCCTGTGCACTTTGCAACATGAATCATTATAAGCACGTAGGCCCACTTGGTTCCTCAAAAGACACAAAAGGTGCAAAAATAGCTTCTGCAATTGAAGCAAGAACCACGTCAGCAGCCAGATGAATGTGGGTGGTCAGATAAGATTCTGTTGCTGCAAAGGGCAAATTATTAAGCGAATGCTAGATTTATTTTCTTTCTAAACTTTGTTCTTGCCTCAAATCAACCATTTTCTGGCACGTAAATGACTCTTGACAAGCTTCACCATTCTCAAAATTGAAAGCTTCATCAAAGCCAAAGAGCATGACTGAGGGAATACTGAGGGAATAGTGATGGGGTCCTTAAAGATATGTATGTATGTATATGTATATATACATATAAAATAAGGCTTCCCTACTGGCTTAGAAGGTAAAGAATCTGCTTGCAATATGGGAGATCTGGTTAATCCCTGGGTTGGGAAGAGCCCTTGAAGAAGGGGATGGCTACCCACTCCAGTATTCTTGCTTGGAGAAATCCATGGACAGAGGAGCCTCGTGGGCTACAGTCCATGGGATCACAAGGAGTCAGACACTATTGAGGGACTAACACTTTCACTTTCTTTATATTAAATTATAGTATATTTATTATACTATATATATATATATATGCGCTTTTGAACTGTGGTGTTGAAGAAGGCTCTTGAGAGTCCCTTGGACAGCAAGGAGATCAAACCAGTCAATCCTAAGGGAAATCAACCTGAATATTCATTGGAGGACTGATGCTGAAGCTCCAATACTTTGACCACCTGATGCGAAGAGCCAACTCATTGGAAAAGACCCTGAAGCTGGAAAAGATTGAAGACAGGAGGAGAAGGGGACAACAGAGAATGAGATGGTTGGCTGGCATCATCGACTCAATTGACAAGAGTTTGAGCAAACTCCGGGAGATAGTGAAGGACAGAGTAGCCTGGCGTGCTGCCGTTCATCAAGTCACAAAAATCTGGACACGACTTAGCAACTGGACAACCACAACAACAACATTATAGCTTCTATAATTATACATATATATTTATACATTTAAACCATATCCATATTAACAAACTACAGAGCACCTCTTTTGAAAAGAAAATCAAGTTCAAGTGCTAAAAAAAGCAAAATTGTACACTGGCAATATGACCTGAGCTAAAGCATGGCATCTCAGATAAAAAATAATAAATCACTGAGCTATTCACACTCTGAGACGAACTCATCCAAGATAGAAATAGGCCAAGATTCTACAGATACAGCTATTTACAGGGAACAACCACCTGTGGTATCCAGGGGCTACCTGTGATTGGCGATCCCATGGCCACTGAACTAAAAGTTAAAAGACAAAAGGAGAACTTCAGCCTCAGAACGCTAGCACTGACACCCACTCCTTCCAGCTATCTGGCAGCTGCACACAAGCACCCAACCACCCCCTAACCCAGAAAGCGTCATTCCCACCAATAGCTTCCACAAGCAAAAGGGAGCATGTGAGTCCTCCAGACAAGATGTGTCAGGGGCAGTGTTCCCAGTTCTGACCCTGCTTTTCCAGTCTGACTCTCCAGGACTATGGCCACAGGAAATAGGAAACAGTCGTCTCATGATATGCACATATAACTGGAATGTTAGATGATAGAAGATTGCTTTTTTCACTCATTAAGAGGGTTTGAAAATTGTTTCTATTGTATGAAACTGCTACGCATGACCTCTTCAATTACTGGTTTGCCCTTGAAGAACAAAAAGCAGTGGTCATGATACTGTACTGCTATTTACCTCGCAGAAACTTCCAAGTAATTAGTGTGATTTTAAAGCAAAGATCTAAATGATAATGATAATAACCTGAAAGATAGGACAGCAAGTTTGGAGATTTTGCACAAATCGTTTTGTTGCGATTGGAATCAGTGATGGCCTCTACAAGGGAGGCAATTGTTTTTACTATTAAAATAGAGACATAGAGATAACCATCTCAGAAATTTGTTTTTGCCTTAATTTTAATTGAGTTTTTGTGCCTCAGTATCTTCTTTGAAATAAAAGAAAAATATCTCCTCAAACAGCTCCTGACAATGTAGTATTACAAATTACGCTTGTATTTCCTAGAAATCAGCAGTTCACACAGTATACTTTTTAAACAATGGAATAAAGTAAAGAGAGATTTTTTCATTTTTAAGCTTTACTTCTAGGTTATTGGATTCATAAGAAACCAGTCTGCAATGAAACATTAATATCCAATAAAACTAACAAGTTTTCAGAAAATTGTGTTCACAGATCTTGTTAAATATCCCCCAAGTTATTTAAATTCCTTCCTAAAAATAAGGCAAAATTATCTTTCACTTTACTAACAAAGTAAAGACTGATTTTTTTGTCATTTATAGGCTTACAGAAGAGTTCCTTAAAAATATTTTCCAAACCTCCGTCGCCTACTTGTAACAAACACTTGGAAAATTTGAACATTATTGTTTCTAATCCAGTGGTTTCTCAGACTATTTTTAGAAAAAAAATCATCCTTGACATTAGATCTTTATTCTTGGAAACTTCCAGGTTATTATTACTAAGCTAAGTGAGGGTCATGTTGAGCTATGATTAGATAGGTAGGCAGGTATTAATAGATAGATAGACAGACATGGAGACGTATCTAAAATGTCCATTGCTGGTAAGATTCTTTAGCATTTCATTTCTCTATTCTTCCAAATTATTTTAAGACAAGTTATGGATTAATAGTTTATGGTTAGCATTTCATTGGTAAACTTCTCCTACAAATCAACCTTTTTTCTGAGGTTAAACACATACAGACTGATCATAATTTTAGCAGAAGAGCCAATAAAATATACCAGTTACACTTTAGATGAGAGCTGTCACAATTAAAAACAATTATTATGTGCTTCAACTGTATGGAAGAAGTGGCAAATAGGACCTGGAAACAAGATATGATCCTTATATTGCTTGGTTAAAAGAAATGTTTAAAAGAAGGACTACCACTCTTCATATATTCAGTAGTAGAAAAGAGATACATATCTCTTTTATTTTATAGAAGGGAGTAGAAGAGATTCAAAAGTAGTAGGTAAAGATGGGAGGAGAGTACTGAAAGATAAATGTATGCTTAAATACTTTATCAGAGTGTACTGAAAGTGTACCAGAAGAAGCAGTTTCTCCTTGCTACAAAAAAGAACTTTGAATGGGGCCACTGTTCCACTTGGAGTGTCTAGAGGGGCAAAATAAGAGGCACCTGGAAGGTGGTAGAGAAGATAGTTAAAGGCTGGGAAGATACACACACACACATACACACACACACAGATAAGTCTGATTATAAGCTCATATTTTTACAGTTATGATACAAAGCTAAAGGTTGGAACTGTGTTCAGAACGTAAAGACAAAAAAGGGATAAAGAGTAGGAACAGGAAAGAATGCTAATTTGGGAGCAGGGGACAATTCACTGCTGGGACAACTACATAGAAGGCTTTGAAAAATGACAAGTGTGTCTGGAAAAGGGGAGTTTTCACAAAAGGAGGAAGGGACAAACAGTCAAAATTTGATTACTCTGCCATTGTGTTTAGGGGGCTGGTTCTGGAAACTGCTAGCGAAAATGATCTGAAAGTGCCACTTCTCGGCAGGTTGTCAGTGCTGGAGCACAGGAAAGATACAAAATAAAAGCACTGTGAATTAGAACTACTAAAAACACAGAAGAGTAAGTACCTGTGAATTAGTTATTATAACTTAAGCCTCCTTAGTTAGGGTTTCTGGACTATTTTTGCGACACTTTTAGACATTTACAGAACATCTATACTCATCAGAAACTGAGCTAAGTTTACAAAATACTAAATGAAAAAGCAAACTCTACAGAGCCCAGAAGGGAAACATTTGTGAACAAGTAAGTGCTGCAAAGTGTTTTAGGTGCTTTGACAAAAATATAAGCACAGTACTGGGCACAGCATAGAAGAGGAAATGGCCAGTTCTATCAAGACAAGCACAAAAGGCTTGAGAGACACAATGATACTGAGTCTTTAAAGAAAACTATACATGCTAATGGGCCTCGCTGGTGGCTCAGTCAGTAAAGAATCTGCCTGCAATGCAGGAGACCCAGGTTCAATTCCTAGGCCAGGAAGATCCCCCAGAGAATAGAATGGCAACCCACTCCAGCATTCTTGCCTGGGAAATCCCATGGCCAGAGAAGCCTGGTGGGCTATAGTTCATGGGGTGGCAAAGAGTCCGACATGACCGAGCAACTGAACACACACACAGACACAGACACAGACACACACACACACACACACACACACACACGGTAATATGGGACTTCCCAGAGGCCTCAGGGGAAGAATCTGCCTGTCAGTGCAGGAGACAACAGATGTGGATTCAGTCCCTCGGTCAGGAAGATCCTTTGGAGAAGGAAATGACAACCCAGTCCAGTATTTTTGCCTGGAGAATCCCATTGCCAGTGGTGCATGGTAGGCTACAGTCCCTGGGGTAACAAAGAGTTGGACACAACTGAGCATGCATGTATGCTAACATACAAAACCTTGCAGCTTCCAGTGTTAGATTTAGAGATAAATAATCAGATTAAATAAAAATATAAGGCTCTATCATTCCTGTTTCTCTCTAGTTTCATCTATTTTATTTTACTGTGGTGAAAGTCTGGTTCATGGGGAAGCTTAGTGAATAAGGTAAATGTTCTAGTTAATACAATCTTATGGTTAGGTAAAGACCACAGAGAAATAATTTTTAACATCTGCTAATGGTTATTTTCCAAAGTACATTAGCCTTCTCCTTGAGTTAATTACAGTCTCCTGAACATAATTTAATCTTTCTTTGATGATTCAGGATAGTATAGTGTTCTCTGGCCTTACTCTGCATCTGGGCTATGACTGTCTGGTGTTGGCAATGCAAACTTCTCCCCAACATGTATTCTTAAACACATGTCAAGTTTTCCAAGATCAGGGTTGTAACAGATTTTTCTTTTTTCTTGACCACATATTTGACATCAGACTAACTTATTTTAGGAGCAAATACATAACCATTCACTTCTATTACTATTATTTGTTGCGCTTATTCTAAATCATATAGGGAGTATTTAGTAATGTGAAAGATTTTAGAAATCATCGAGTCTCTCAGCCAAATAACAGGGGAAAAAAGCTGAGAACCAGAGAAGTTAAAATACTTGCTTAAGGACTCATAGGTCATTATGATGACCTGGACTATATATAGCTTAGGTCTTCAACCATTCAAGTCAACTATTTTCCACTATCCATATTACTATCTTATTACAAGTTTATTAACCTGACCCCACAGCAGAAACTGATTAAATGAAAAAAGGAATAAAAATGAGGAATAAATAATATTGAACTTAGAATGAGCAATGACATTTACTACCCATACCTTAAAGTTAATAAGTCAAATGAACAGAAAATTACAGTAGCTAAAAACCAATGCTTCATTAAACTGTTTATCAATTTTTATCCCAAAGCAAGAACAGCTCATTAATTGACAGTTAATGGAGGTAAGCCCTTTGGTTCATAAAACCGAAATTTCACTAACTGAGCCTATGGAAATACAGGACCCCACCTTCACAGGTACTACATTGCTTGCAGAATGCTCTTTGCTGCTTTGTTTTTGCAAAAGGGCATGGCCAATTAGATGTTCTATATTAATTAAAATTTCTTTGTTTTCTCATATGTGATTGATACATTTTTATATTTATATTCTCACTTTAAGTTTTCTTTCTTTTCTTTTCAATTCCCTCTATTCTATCCCTTAATAATATTATGGCAGGTAAATAACTACTGCTTATCAAGTTATTGTAAACATTTATTCTTTAACTAAATACCTGAAGGATAAAGCCAAAGGAGGACTATTTGACAAGTGTATCTAATAAGAAGTATGACATAACAAAGTCATACCTCCAAGGTATTGTTTTCTCCAGTCTCATCTTTTACAGAACTTATGTTTACTATTTGGTTACAATTTTGGTATATCTAAATAAGGTCATAACTCTTTCTCTAAATCTCCTTTACTCCTGGATGTGCCAAGATTAGCATAAAGAAAAGCCAACGTTAATTTTGGATTCTGTAAACAAAGAAAACAGAGAAATAGAGTGGTAAAATATGCATTATATTCATAAGTATGCATAAACAAGCTGACCTTGCCTGAAGGAAAATCTCTCTTTTAGGGAAGAGCCTCCCATATCAATGGAAATAATACCCAAAGTAATGAAAGCACAGCTGAAAACTTGAATTGCATTCCAAAATTTCATGCTACAACTGATTCTCAGATGTAATGAATAAAACTGTTTGCAGTCTCCATATCCTAGGTCCGCACACAATAAAGATCCTTCAAGAAGAAATCAAGGCAAAGCCTATGGCATATCTTACAATCTAATCAGATGAGCCCTATTCAGTTAAGTAACTGAGCTGCTGAAATAATCAATTCTGTCTCTCTTGAAAATTTTTACAGTCAATGGGGAAATGAGGACTCACGAGCCAGTATAAAGGTACACAACCTCAAATCTTTATTCCACACTGTCCAAGGATCGATGAGGCAAACAGAAAAAAATAAACAACAGGGTACAACCCTCAAGAGTTTGGAATTAGACATAAAGTTAGGGAATGACAAATAATCTGAATATCAGCTATTATCAGAGATTAACAAAGTATATGATCAAGAAGGGTTTGCACAACCAGGTAGGACAACAGTGGTAAGTGGTTCAAATGGAAGTCACACTTTATCCAAGTGAAGCGTGCACAGTTGCTCAGTCGTTTCTGACTCTTTGCAATCCTATGGACTGTAGCCTGCCAGGCTCCTCTGTCCATGGAATTTTCCAGGCAAGAATACTGGAGTGGGGTTGCCATTTCTTTCTCTAGGCAATTTTCTGGACCCAAGGATCGAACTAGGTCTCCAGCATTGCAGGCCGACTCTTTACCGTCTGAGCCACCAGGGAATCCCTTATCCAAGTGAGGTAACCAGAAAAGCTTTATAATCACCTCTGCTATGTAGTTATTCAGGTACTACCCTGGCACTTTGATAATCTCTGGGTGGCATTCATATTTTTAGCCTCATCCTGGAATATGTCATCACCTGCAAAGTTTAAGGCTAGAAAAATGTTCAAGTTTCAAGCAGGTGCCTATAATATCCTAATAGACAAACTGTCAGATAATTCCAGAATTTCATCTATTGGCTCATTCACTCAATCATATGATACATTTTCTAAAGCATATATATCCTCAATGTGATGACATAAAATATTATTGGAAATCAAATTTCATATGAAGTTTGAATCTAGATATTATTGTCTCATTTATCTATTAACTTATATCAATTTCAATGACATCGAGTATGAATTCAAAATAATGTACACATGTGGAATTCAAAGATAAACAAGACAAGAATCCTTCTTTGAAAGAGCTTGCTGTCTAGTGTATGAGAAAACCATATAAACAAGTTGTAAAAGCTACAGAGGCATAAAATGGCCTTATGGGAGTACAGAAACAAGACATTGATTGGGCATGCAGCAATTAGGAAACACTCTCTTAGGTCTTAAAAGAATGCTAGGATTTGGCAAGCACAGATGCAAAGAAAAGGCATTTAATATGTATACATCATTATGCACTAGAGAAGACCAGGGGATGTTGAAGAAATAGCTGGTCAGAGTAGAACACTCAGCATATTGAGCTAATCGAAGTGAGGGCTGAGAAGGAGAGGTCTTGAGGAATGGTAACGGAACTCTGGTAGACAGTGACTAACATCGTAAGTTCCAAGCAGACTACCCCAAACACAGAGACACTGCAGAAAGTTCACACATATTTCATCTCTTTCCATCTCTTCCTGGACAAACTACAAATGTGTAACCTGAAAAAGAATCAATTTTGAGAAATTTGTAAGATAAAGAAGACTTGAAGCTAAAGGGAAAAAGAGTGATAAGAGAATTAGGGAATAAACTCTTGGAAAAGTAGGGAAAAAAAAGGAACTCAAAGGCATCGATTAAAAGATCAGTTTTAGAAGAAAGAATGAAAACTTTTGTTTTGTTTATTTATTCTATTTTTATTTGATTGCACCAAGCGGCATGCAAGATCTTCCCCAATCAGAGATGGAACCCATGTCCCCTGCACTGGGAACATGGAGCCTTAACCACCACCAGGGAAGTCCAACTTTTCTGAATTAAACTGGAAGAAAAGAAGAAATAATGAAGCAAATTAGCATTTTAGATAGAAAAGAAACAGAATTTTCCTTAAGATGTTCTTAACTCATTCAGAAGAGTAGAATGCTGGTCATCTGATGAGCATGAAGCAGCTACAAACTGTTGAGGGGCTTAATGTGTTTAAACAGCTATTTTCCCTGAGTAATTAATCACTAGACAATCTTAAGAACACTGTTTCTTATTAGGCTATTTAAAAAGAGTACTTTGCACCAAAATATACACAAAACTTATCTAAGTCGATCAGTTCAGTTTAGTCGCTCAGTCGTGTCCAACTCTTTGCGACCCTATGGACTGCAGCACGCCAGGCCTCCCGGTCATCACCAATTTCCAGAGCTTGCTCAAATTCAGGTCTATCGAGTTGGTGATGCCATCCAACCATCTTATCCTCTGTCGTCCCCTTCTCATCCCACCTTCAATCTTTCCCAGCATCAGGGTCTTTTCCAGTGAGTTAATTCTTCACATCAGGTGGCCAAAGTATTGGATAAATATATCTAAATACTATATCAAATGAAATATTAAAATTTCTTTTATTTTTCAGTAAAACTCTAAAGATGATGACCAACTTAGATAGCATATTCAAAAGCAGAGACATTACTTTGCTGACTAAGGTCCGTCTAGTCAAGGCTATGGTTTTTCCTGTGGTCATGTATGGATGTGAGAGTTGGACTGTTAAGAAGGCTGAGCACCGAAGAATTGAGGCTTTTGAACTGTAGTGTTGGAAAAGACTTGAGAGTCCCTGGACTGCAAGGAGATCCAACAATCCATTCTGAAGGAGATCAGCCCTGGGATTTCTTTGGAAGGAATGATGCTAAAGCTGAAGCTCCAGTACTTTGGCCACCTCATGCGAAAAGTTGACTCATTGGAAAAGACTCTGATGCTGCGAGGGCTTGGGGGCAGGAGAAGAAGGGGACAACAGAGGATGAGATGGCTGGATGGCATCATGGACTCGATGGACGTGAGTCCAACTCCGGGAGTTGGTGATGGACAGGGAGGCCTGGCGTGCTGCGATTCATGGGGTCACAAAGAGTTGGACACGACTGAGCGACTCAACTGAACTGAACTGAAAGATGATGAACTATTTAAGACATTATCTATGAATAGTAGATATAAAACAATCTTTAAAATTTAATATATTTCTAATCTTTTCTTTAGATGAATAGCTGTGGAGATATTTTACTAAACATGATCTCTTACTAAACATGAGATCTTTTCATAAACATGAAAACTTATCTATTTTGATTTTAGAAATGTTGAGTTTAAAAGACTGAACTGTTAGTTAATATCTAGGATATAGATTCCTTACCTTATTGAATTAACTATATATATTCAACCACAATGAAATATATTGAAAGTTAAAAACTCATTTGAATGTCCCACAGGACATGAGACAGTAGCTGGCAGAGTAGGAAGTCAATAGATATTTGTCAGCTGAGTGAATGGAGGAATAAATAAATGTGAATAAGTGAATGAAATAATGAATGACTGTGAATATACCACATGTGTGTGCCCAGCACCTGAGAAAACACTCTTCTTGCTTACTGAATAAAAAAGAGCTTCATAAACTCTCAGACATAGGGCACAGATTGGATCTTGGTTAGTCTACCACCATATCCAATAATTGAGACACAGAAACCCCTCAGGACTAAGTGACAGACCTAAGTGGACTTCGAGAGAGTTGAGCATTCCAAAACCTCAGAAAGGGTTAGTTTTTGAATTTCTGGCACTTTTTCATCTACTAACCACAAAGAGAAATTTTTTGCAATGTTGCAAGATGCAGAGAAGTTAGATGTTATTTAAAAGTTTAGGTAGAAAAAAAGTTAACAGAAATGTGTATTTTTTTAACCAAATAATACTTTTAAACATCCAATCACCTTAACTTTTGTTAAGAATCTCATCTCAATACAGTAACTAAAGTAAGTAAGAGTTAGGCTTAAATCTCTTTAACTGAAATGTAGACAATAAAATATTAATTTAACATGGTCTCTCCAATTTCTCACTCTTTCTTTCCTGCCTCCGTACTGATTGGAGTGGTCATTTTAATTGCTAAAGACTTGTGAAGTCTGATGCTGATTCTATCATGCATGCATGCTCAGTTGTGTCAGACTCTGTGAGTCAATGGACTGTAGCCCGCTAGGCTCCTCAGTCCGTGTAACTGTTTAGGCAAGAATACTGGGTTGCCATTTCCTTCTCCAGGGGATCATCCTGACCCAGGGGGATTCTTTACCACTGTGACACCTGGGAAGCTCTAATTCTATGTATATGTATACCAAACATGTAGATGTGAAAAGCACTGAAAACCAGAGGAAAAGAAAGATCAGGCCTGGATTAGAACCTGAAGCATGAGTTAGGACAAAACAGAAAATGTGCAAATGAAAAGAATACTGCATTTTAATTCAGGAAATTCACACCCCTGCCTTAGTTCTAGGGCTTCCCAGGTGGTGCAGTGGTAAAGAATCTGTCTGCCAAGCTGGAGAGGCAAGAGATGGAGGTCAGGGATCTAAATCTTGTAACTGCATAATATCGGACAATTTATTTAACCTTTTTGATACTTCATTCTTCTGTGAGAAAATGAAAACAATGATTCCTCCCAATCAAGGTTGTTGTATCCAGGTGTCTGTCACAGTAGGTACTCAATAAATTGATTTTTGAAAGATAATAAGATTAAGGGGGAATCCTGTGAGGAAGAGAATATAATCACTAATGATATAAAATCTCATAATTCTATTTATCACTACCTTCATGCTGTGCTTCAGCCCATTAACATTAAGGATATATTTATTGAGGCCTGAATATTCATTTCTTATGGTATTGTTAGGGATTGAGATGATTTTTGTCAGTGTTTTAATCAACTTATCAAAGAAAAGTGATGATGATTCTATGCCATGTTTTGGTTTAGGTAACAAATTTAGGTACAATTCAATGGTAACAAAAATATGTATTGCATGCTACTATGGACAAAGCATGGTATCTATTTCAGTTTATTTAGCAATTAAAAGGGAGCTGTGCAGCTCACAATACTTAATTGTCTTTTTAAAGTGAGGACATATCAGAGATGTGTAGGTGGTATCAATATCAAGGAGAATTTTATTTTTCCTAAAAACTGGCTTTACAGATTACATTGTAAGCTATTTAGTGTCCCTTTTTAGGTTGACTGCTAGAAAGCTAACATCTAAATTTGGGGCCTTTCTCTAGGAAGTATCTAGGCTTTGTTCACATGTATTTTGATCATTACCATCATTTCTAGCTTCAAGTACTAGTGCTACCTTTGTTTCCTAATGGCTCATGCTCACAATCACTAATTTATACACATACACACCTCAATAATGAGGACTATTACAGAAGACATAATAAATGTAGCTGGGAACTGTTTCCAAAATTGAATCTATTTGTATATTTCAATAGTGTTTGGGCAGCACAACTCTGAAAGCTAACTGGTTCCAGGAACATAAAAAGTAATGTGGAAACTCCCCAAATATTTTTCTTTCCTCCAGCCTCCAACTGTATTGATTCCAAGAAAAGAAAGGATTTCATAAATACAACTGAAAAGGTACATATAACACAACTCAAGAAAAACATTAATTGTTTTTCCTTCTCTAAGAAATTGCATATGAATAATATGGAAATAATATGGTCAAATTATATTATCTTTGAGACATGGTCAAATTTCCAGCTACTGTCAAGGCTCAGCAGCAGACGTGGTAAATGCATCTGACATATTCTTGGACACAGATAACTTACACTGGCAGATCCCACATGCAGATCCTGTGCAGAGTATTCAAAGGGTTGGATGAATGTTTTTTATTTCTGAACATCCATAGGGTATAAAATCAGATTTGAACACATGTACTTTAACAAGTTTAGAATCCATTTGATCAGAAAGCATTTCAAATCTCAAATCAACTTCTGCTTTAAAGGTAAAAGCATCATCTATCATAAATGTTACTAAAATTCTAAACAATGAGTTAGAATCCCAAAGCCATTTTCAGTGAGGATTTTATTTAGCCCATCATACATGATTTAATTTTCTCTTTGTTTTCAAATAAATCCAAATGCTGGAGAATGTGTATTTGTATCCATAATTTTGGGTTTCAGTCAACATTGACTAGTATCCATTATGGGCATATTAGCTTGATTTCTATGTTGTTCACACCTATATCAATAATTTGAGGAACACAATTTAAACAATGCAGCCAGCAATAAGTCACTCTGAAAAAAAACTAGAATAAGTTTTAAAAATATGCTTTGGTTTCAGCTTTAAAGCAGTTTGCCAAAATCTGCAGTCCCACGAATGTTCTTCATCACACACTGTTCATTGACTTCACATATACTAAAGTTATTGGAATCTCACTTTCATTCTCTCTGATATTTCACTGAAGGGAAAATAATTTGTTTAGAAATCTTATTAAGGATTCTTCCTTATCACATATTCTCACTAAAACAAACAAAAGTAGAGAAAAATAAGCAAAAACAATTAAGCAAGTAGATATACAAAGATTACAAAATTAAATATTTTATCATATTGTCTTATTTATCAGGCTTTCTCTGATTTCATTAAAGGCCTTTAGACTAGGTGCCAGAACTAATTTTATTGCAGCATCTGCTCTTTGGTTTTAACATGGGTATACAAGTAGATTATAATATTTCTTTTAATTGATAACTAGTAATATAGAGAAGAAAATGTTTTAATAATGCCTTGAGTATATGTATTATTTTCTTTTTTACAGCTTATTACTTCGTCTTCATAATATCCTTATAATGTGAGAAAAGCATGTAGAAATAGAGGCTCAGAAAGGTTAAGTAGTTGTCAAAGTAATCTCTCCAAGATTCACAATCAAATCAGTGAGGAGTGACCTGGCTTCCTCTCTCCTAGAATAAGGCTATTTCCGTGCACCACAGAGGATGCTATGAGCCAGCGTTAAGAAAGTTTTCTAGAAAGCATGTATGGGATTCATGGGGAAGAGACACAGGCTAAAGATCCCCTCTCCCATGGACTGACATTGGGTGTGGTTCCCTTACCTTCTCTAAGCTTGAATTTCCTCATATATAAAATGGTAATATAAGTCAATTTGTACTGCAAAAAAATAATAAGATAAAATGAGATCATAAAAGTGCTGGCCCTGTTTATAAACCACTCAGTTGGTGAGTCAAAAATTGAGATGACGTGACATGTCAATTGACATGCCAATTTTAAGTCACCAAATTGTGTGTGTGTGTGTGTGTGTGTGTGTGTGTATGTGTGTGTGTGTGTATGTTAGTCGCTCAGTCGTGTCCGACTCTCTGCGACTCCATGGGAAATGCCCGCCATGGGATTTCCCAGACAAGAACACTGGAGTGGGTAGCCATCCCCTCCTCCAGGGGATCTTCCCAACCCAGGGATGGATCCCAGGTCTCCCACATTGGAGGCAGATTCCTTACCATTTGAGCCACCAGATACTCATAGACCAAACCAAATTTGTTGGTAAAGAAACAAAAAGAGAAGGAATTAAAAGGCTTGAGCCTTAACTAATACTTCCTATTTCCCTGAGGGCCCTCAGTAAGTTCTATCAGCCCACAGTAACGCATCAGAAAGCTTTCTACATAATAATGTGACTACTTTGCTGTTAAGAAAGACCAGCCAAAGCCTTCTGTACACATCCACCGGGCAATGAATTTCCACTCATTGTATGCATTGATGGGCAATCACTTTAGCATCCACCCAATGTGAGATTCCAGGACAAGGATCCGCAAAGGCCAGGAAGGCTTCAGACATGTGAGTCCTGCTGGGCTGCAGTGGGAAGACGTGTCCATGGAGCGAGGGTTACTGTTTGTCTAGGGGAGGCCCTCCAACATCTTCACCCCAGAAGCTAAAATGGCATAATTTCATCTGTGCTTGGCAGAGTCTACAGTAAGCATCAACCTTTAGTTTAGTAAATGGGAAAGGACACATGAAAAAAGAAAATATCAGCATCACTAGTGTTCTTAATCCCATGGATGGAGGAGCCTGGGAGGCTGCAGTCCATGGGGTCGCTAAGAGTCAGACATGACTGAATGACTTCACTTTCACTTTTCACTTTCATGCATTAGAGAAGGAAATGGCAACCCACTCCAGTGTTCTTGCCTGGAGAATCCCAGGGACGGGGAGCCTGATGGGCTACCATCTATGACGTCGCACAGAGTCGGACACGACTGAAGTGACTTAGCAGCAGCAGCAGTGTTCTTAATTGTAGGGACCACTGATACCCTTAAAAGCCCTTCAGTAGGCACATCTGCTTAGTGACGCCTCGTCTATAAGAATGACAGGGCTCTGCACTTGAAGACGCATGGCCTATTCACCCTTGATGCTTTTCTATATTTGGACCATGACCCTTTTGACTATTATGGTCCTTTCTCTTCAAATTTGTTACAATAAAATCCATTTTTCAGAACCTAGAAATGAGTGAACAGGAGGGCAGAAACAGTGTAATAAATAAGCCTGTGCAAAACCTTATTTTATTACCTGCTCCCATGACCTGTTCCATAAAACAGATCTTCCTTTCTTTTCTCCTCATGGAGAAAGGGGCACAGAGAATGGAACTCTTTACTCATAAGAAAAAAAGTAAGAGAAAAGAAACAATATAGGCATAGTACTCAGAACCAAAAAATACAAGTACATCATATGGAAAATATTTATAAATAGTGCCTCCTCACCGAGGGTTTGCTATAAATGGAGGGTTTCCGTATTCTTGTCAGCTTATTTTCTCTGACAAAAACATCTCAAAGAAAAGTTCAAATGACTGTATTGCAATGTGGTCTAATTTCCATGAGATATAAGGTTAGGGTGTAAAATAGCTATACTTAATAGTTTGGGATGGAAAATATGTATTTTTATTTTTATTGGGCATTAGTTAAACTGACCTACACAAGTGAACCCAAATGAAAATAAAATATTTAGTTCTAAATTGTTTCACAGCCCTTTCTTTCATGGGACAAAGAAAATAGCTGTAACTCATCAAAAGCGATAAATTTGAAATACTTTCTTCAAGGAGACAGCAATTAGGAAATTTAAGCGAAAATTGCCATACATCATTTAGACAGGGAAGGGAGGCAATGTCATCCAAAATTGCAAACAAAGAGCTATTCTTCTGGAATAACAGTTTTCCTGCTGTGTACATATGTGGTTGGTATGCAAATGGCATGTACACACATCTCTAAAATCCTTCCCTTTGTTTCTAACGTGGTGATATTATGTCAAGAAAAGTATTATAAGTAATTATGAATTGAGCTTCTAGGTAATAGCAGGTAGTCCCTATCAACCATAAAAGAAGATTTTCATCCTGAAAAGCCACAAGAAATTATCTCCTCTTTTGATTTGTGTGGTGAGGAGAGGAAGTCAGGAATCTCTTCTGTCACTGACACTACCATGAAGGGAGTGAGCCCAGTGATTAATCTGATACACACAGGAGGCGCATTCAAAAAATCTCAACAGAAGAAACTATATCCTGGAGGCTTCGCAAGTCTCTGGATCAAGCCTGGCCTGAAAGCACACGACCCCCGAACGACTGGGGATTGTGAGTCAATAATGTTTCCATCTTTGCTGTAAAGAATTTGAGTCAGGTTCTCTGTCCCTTGCTATCAAAGGAATCACCACACAAATAATATGATTAAAACACATGGGCTCCTGTTTCTTACTTCCTAGATCTACCTGCCTGCCTGTGAAGAAGGCACGATCCCAAGGAAGATTGTAGTCTTTCACCTGGGTTGCAATTTTCTGCCCAACTCATTCTCTCAAAATAGGAAGTACTGAGCTGACTGAGCTGCTTGTATGTTTTGGAAATTAATACTTTGTCAGTTGTTTTGCTATTATTTTCTCTCATTCTAAGGGCTGTCTTTTCACCTTGTTTATAGTTTCATTTGCTGTGTAGAAGCTTTTAAGTTAATTAGGTCTCACTTGTTTATTTTTGGTTTTATTTCCATTACTCTTGGAGGTGGGTCATAGAGGATTGTGCTGTGATTTATATCATAGAATGTTCTGCCTATGTTTTCCTCTAAGAATTTTACAGTTTCTGGTCTTATATTTGGGCCTTTAATCCATTTTGAGTTTATCAAAATGGGTCAGAATGGACATCATCAAAAAAATCTACAAACAATAAATGCTGGAAAGGATGTGGAGAAAAGAGAACCATCTTGCACCATTAGTGAGAATGTAAATTGATATAGCCACTATGGAAGACGGTGTGGAGATTCCTTAAAAAACTAGGGCTGAAACTACCATATGACCCAACAATCCCAATAGTGGGCACACACCCTGAGAAAACCATAACTGAAAAAGATGCATGTACCCCAGTGTACACTGTACAACTATTCAGAATAACTAGGGCATGGAAGCAACCTAGATATCCATCAGCAGACGACAGATAGAGCAGTTGTGATATATATATATACACACAATGAAATATTACTCAGCCATAAAAAGGAATGCATCTGAGTCAGTGCTAATGAAGTGGATGAACTTAGAGCCTATTATACACAGTGAAGTTAAGTCAGAAAGAGAAAAACCAATATCATATATTAACACACACATAAGGAATCTAGAAAGATGGAACTGATGAAGCTATGTGCAGGGCAGCAATGGAGATGCAGAGAGAACAGACTTATGGACATGGGCAGGGGGGAAGGAGAGGGTGGGACAAATGGAGAGAGGAGCATGGAAACATAAATACTGCCATACGTAAAATAGAGAGCCAGTGGGAATTTTCTGTCTGACTCAGGGAATTCAAACTGGGCCTCTGTGACAACCCAGAGGGGTGAGATGGAGTGGGAGGTGGCAGGGAGGTTCAGGACAAAAAAAAAAGAAATAATTCTGCTCCTGAGGCTCAATGTCACAGGTGACTCCATGAAGACAGCACTGGAATGATGAAGTCCAAGGATTCTGGAGAACTGGGTCACAACTGTAACAACCCATCAGCTACAAGACCTTGATTCAATTACTAATGCTCCTAACATCTGTTTCTTCATGTAAAATGGGGTTAACAGTAGTCCTTACATGAGAAGATTATTGTGAGTATTAAATGAGATACCATATATAAAACTCCCAGACAATATCTGAAACTTATGAACATTCATAAAGTACTGGCATTCTTATTGATATACTAGCAGAGTCAAATTTCCTGCAGCTGTAAATATAGGCTAACATTCTATTTATAAAAGTAGATACTTGATTTTTATTATTTGAGCTATATGAATAACAAGTGTATGAAATTGGTTGAAAATGGTTATTTAATTTTGCCTGTACCCAGCCTCTTGAGAATATATTGTCTCAGTGCAAGTATATATTCAAAAGGCAAAATTTTAAAAATTGCATTTCATAAAGTAAAGCTCATTAAGTAGAAAACCAATGCTGTAATAATTTCTGTTTCTCTCTCTCTCTCTCTCTCACACACACACACACACACACATATGGAAGAAGGGCTAGCCATCAAATGTAGTTCATTTCTTGGCTTGCCACAGGAAAGCCAGTCAGGCCCTCGATGCTGCCCATGAGGGACATCTAAGTATTCATGAAAAAACAAATGTGGATATGCATCTTGTCATTTCCAAAGAGAGCCATTCCTTCACAAGAAGCTAAAACACTAAGGAAAAGGGGACAGAGAGAATCATCTTTTCATAGAAAACCTGGATGTTCATATTGCCATTCACTGTTTCCTCAAGTCCTATAGAATTGATATGATATGCAGCTAGCTTCTCTGCATACAACCTGAAACTGTAATGAAAGTTCAATCCAGGTGGTGGAGGAACAAACTAGTTATGTCAGAAAGCAGGGAGGGGCTTCCCGGGTGGCACAGTGGTAAACAGTCCGCCTGCCAATGTAGTGGACATGGATTAGATCCCTGATCCGAGAAGATCCCACATGCCACGGAACAACTAAGCCTGTGCACACAACTACCGAGCCTGTGCTCCAGAACCTGGGAACTGCAACCATGAGCCCCCCGGCGCAACTACTGAAGCCCGCACGCGCTCGGGCCCATGCTCTGGAACGAGAGCAGGGCAGTGAGAAGCCCAAGCACCACGACTTGAGAGTAGACCCCACTTGCTGCAACTAGAGAAAAGCCCGCATAGCAACAAAGACCCAGCACAGCCAAAAATACAGTTGCTGCTGCTGCTAAGTCACTTCAGTCGTGTCCGACTCTGTGCGACCCCACAGACGGCAGCCTACCGGGCTCCCCCGTCCCTGGGATTCTCCAGGCAAGAACACTGGAGTGGGTTGCCATTTCCTTCTCCAATGCATGAAAGTGAGACGTAAAAGTGAAGTCGCTCAGTCGTGTCCGACTCTTAGCGACCCCATGGGCTGCAGCCTAGCAGGCTCCTCCGCCCATGGGATTTTCCAGGCAAGAGTACTGGAGTGGGGTGCCATTGCCTTCTCCGAAAAAAAAAATACAGTAAAAATACAGTAAATAAATACAATTAGTTTGAAAGAAAAAAACAGGGAGACCTTTGTGAACTGAGATCCAGCTAGGGGGAGCAAACAGTTCCTGTGCAGGCCGGCCTCTGACAGTGACCCAGCACCACTGACCAGTTTGGAATCCACCCGATTCAGCTTGTACCTCAAAATTCACATATCACCAAACACAAATGCAGGTCAAATGGCTAAAGTCTCTTCCACCCACCCCACCCCCACCCCTGTATGTTTCAAACCATACTGTTGCCCAAGAACCTCCATCAGAAATTAGATTCAGCAGCACATATTTCCCCTTAACTTCAGACTCAATGCTTGGGTTGCAGCACAGCTGGGTGGCAGCAAAAACCCCTGAAAACGTCTGCATTTGACTGGTGAGAAAAAACCCTGTTAAAGCTCACAAACAGCTGAGGCATGAAGCCGAGGAGCGAGAGCATCACTGCGCTCAGCTGCTGAAGTATGCCTCTATTACTGCAATTTTGAGATACTTATCAACATTCAATTAACATCCATGATATGATATTAGTCACTGTTAACACTTATTAAGACCTCTGTGCAAAGTGCAGAATTCAAGTTTAATAAGGTAGGACTCCGACTGCCAGATGGCATCTTCATTTGATTTATGCTTCTCAGTGAGAATCTGCTTCCATTCCAAGTGAATCGCCTCAAGTTTCAAAGTATTTGCCCTTCACTTTTATATATGATCAAAATGCTGAGGAACACGAAATGCACGGATGATTACCATGAGTAAATGTATACATGAAAATTTACAAAAGAACACATTTTCCACTTAGGATATCTAGTTGATGAGAAAGATTTCAATTTGTTGAAGGAGATTAACATTTGAAACCGGAAGATAAAACTCTTAGTAATGTCTTCCTTTTAATATCTTGAGGGATGATAAGCAGAAGAAAAGCGGGGGGTGACGGGGTGGGGTGGGATTGGGAAGATCTAGGAGGAAGAATCCCTGAAAATGTATGGAAAGTATTAACGTCTATGAAAATAAAGAACTGGTTCTCTTTGCTGAAACTGGAAATATCCCTGTTTAGAATGGAGCGTTTCTCCCCGCAAACGACAGGCGATGTAGATGCTACCAGACAGCAGTGCTGAAAGCATCTTCACTCTATTCTTTGCTGCTTCTTGGTGTTAATGGATGAATGCTGGCTTTGCTTGACAAAGACTGATTAGATAATGACGATCGTGTAGCAACCCCTACGTTTCGAACAGATCGAGGAAGGCAGGAGCCTCCTCCATGCACTTAAGAGTCTGCATGGGGAAGGGGGGCCAGGATGGCGCGTCCAGCTGCTCAGCCTGTCCCGCCACACCTTTTCCATGCTTCGCAGATCGCAGATCTGAATGGAGAGCATCTTCCCTGAGGCCTCCCAGCGTATGGATGAGGTCAAGCAGTGGCCAGTATCAAAAACAGCAGGAACAAGGGGTACAGAGAGGCACAGGTGTAGGTTAGAGGTCTCATGATAACATGAAAAGAATGCTGGATTAAAGCAGCACCTGTACACTTTATAATATCCAAATTCATTGGATGTTCCTGATAACACTGAAATGCAACATTTTACAGTTGAGAATGTTAGATAAGGCCAAAGATCACCCAGATGGTAAAGACCAGGCACAGGATTTTAAGCTAATTCTCTTTTTCTCTAGAACCCCAAACATTTCCACTCATTCATGGCACCTCTCAGCCCATGAATTCAGCTCTCCTGTTTATGTGTCCTCAGATAAATCACTTAAAATCAGTGGGCCTTGGTTTTCCCACTGATAAAATGGACACCATAATTCCCACCCTGCTGCCTTCCTTAGCTATTTTAAAAACTATATGAATCTGCACATTTGAAAGCAATAGTAAAAATCGTCGGAAGACGTGAGAGTTAAATTCATGGTGCTTCTCAGTCATAGTTTAATAGATGACCCCATCACAGGCCTTCTGTGTCATGACTCAAGTTCAAACGGGATTTTGATATTTCATGGATCTAGGGTCACATCTGGTTTATTGCTATTCATCTTTAAATCTAAGGATATCCTGTGTTTCTGAAAGGATCCCAAAGCCTCCTTTGTGATTCCCACAGGACAGACATCTACTCATGGACCATCACACCGTGCCGTAGTTTTGACATGTTTATCTCTCAGACTACAGGAGAAGGCCCTTGGAGGCAGGAATTCTGTCTGTATTTGTTAATGTGCCAGAGGATGCTGTAACAAACAAAATCCAAAACACATCATGGCTCACTCACGGCAGCCATCTAAAAGGAGCATCCTAACAGATGGTGTGTGCGTGTCAGTCGCACAGTCGTGTCCGACTCTTTGCGACCTCATGGACTATAGCCCGCCAGGCTCTTCTGTCCATGGAATTCTCCAGGCAAGAATATTGATATGGGTTGCCATTCCCTTCTCCAGGGGATCTTCCCAACCTAGGGACTGAACCCACATCTCCTACATAGCAGGCAGATTGTTTACCGTCTGGGCCACTAGGGAAGCCCCTCACAGATACTGCCTCCCTTCAACTCAAGAACCTAAGCTCCTTCAACCTTACGATTCACCATCTGAAGCAAAGACTCTAGGGCCACCATGATTATCTGCTCAAGCTGGCAAAAGGAAGGAAAACAGAGGGTTAACCTATGGGAGGGTTTATGAGTCAGGCATGGATATAGCACCCAGCACTTCCTCCCACATTCCATTCACCAGAACTCAGCCACGTGGCTCCTCTAACTACATGAGAGGCTGGGAAATCAAGCCTAGCTGTGAGCCCTGGAAGAACAGGACCCAGGTTTGGAGAAGGGCCAGTCACTCTCTGCTACACTTATACTAGAAACTTCAGAGATGCTTCCTCATGTATGAATGATACACTCACGCAAAGCCCAAAGTTCCCCAAATCAGAATCACCTCATGAGAAGGAGATATTACAAAGAGGAGAGAATCATAAACAGAGACAAAATTTACTAGCGATACATTACTCGAGTCTACTTACTGCAGAATTTTACATTTTTATAATACTTTGAGGTAAGGTCCTGTCATGTTTCCATAGCTAAGTTAGACTTTACATCATCAAACTCTGACGTTACTGCTTTTAACTGGTCTTAAAATCAACTGAGTTTAGAAGTTGACCAAAAACACAGATGAAAAAGACACTTAATATTTTTTTGTTTTCATTTAAGTAAAGTTACTAAGAACAGCAAGAATGACTGCATGGTCTTTTAAAGGCATCATAGAAAACTCTATAGTACATAAAGTACTTTTTAAAAGTCTATTTGACCAAGTCAAAATCACTAGTGCATTTAACTTTTGCTAAAAGAAACAGAGACATTACTTTGCCAACTAAGGTCTGTCTAGTCAAGGCTATGGTTTTTCCTGTGGTCATGTATGGGTGTGAGAGCTGGACTGTGAAGAAGGCTGAGCACTGAAGAATTGATGTTTTGAAGTGTGGTGTTGGAGAAGACTCTTGAGAGTCCCTTGGACTGCAAGGAGATCCAGCCAGTCCATTCTGAAGGAGATCAGCCCTGGGATTTCTTTGGAAGGAATGATGCTAAAGCTGAAGCTCCAGTACTTTGGCCACCTCAAGTGAAGAGTTGACTCACTGGAAAAGACTCTGATGCTGGGAGGGTTGGGGGCAGGAGGAAAAGGGGACGACAGAGGATGAGATGGCTGGATGGCATCACGGATTTGATGGGCGTGAGTCTGAGTGAACTCCGGGAGTTGGTGATGGACAGGGAGGCCTGGCGTGCTGCGATTCATGGGGTCGCAAAGAGTAGGACACGACTGAGCAACTGAACTGAACTGAACGGAAGAGAAATCTACCGAGTATAAGTTTCAGCTCCGATAGGAAACCAGGTGTATAGTCCAGCACAGCATCACCCCTGGGAACCTTCAGGCGATGAAAGGCTACGGGCGATGCCAATCCAGAGCACCCCTGGAATTTGCCTCACCACACAAGCTCTCAAATTCGGTTTATTTCTGCTGTTTTTATGACTGTATTTTAACAGAAAAATGACATAGGTTTTGTAGATGCTGGGGAAATAATTACAATTGCATAGGCAAGGCATATAATTAGTTGAAGAAGAAGGTAAGAAAAGACTTCACCTACACTACATGGGCACAAAGAGTGAGGATTAGCTGGGGAACAACTGCTGTCCATATCTTGCACAACTGTAACCAATCCTGAGGCAAAAACAACAACTACACACACACACACACACACACACACACACGGTAACAACTAACTCAGAACATGAAGAGAAGATAGCCTTCTGCACTGAAAGTAAACTCAGTAGTCACCTTTAACCCATGGGTGTGAAGCAAATATCAGAACATGGAGCAAAAGGAGGAGGGAAAACTATGAAGTAATTCTTCCTCTTCTATAATCAAGGCCAGGTACACTTGCCTAATTCACAGAGTAGAAACCTCTCTTCTGGGTGCCCTGGGTGTGGGAATGTTGCCTCTTCATGCACCCACAGTCCTCAGGGAAGAGAGGCTAGAAGAACCGGGAAAGGAGCCAAATTCTCTCATTTCCATATAAACCTTTGTTGAACTCCAAAGCGTTTCAACTTCTAAGCTGAAGGAGCTCTTAAGCATGAACATCAAAAGCTATTTTTACCTGTTTTCACAATCTCCTTTAATTATTTTATGAGCTTGCAAGCATGTACAAAGATACGATACAGCAAACTCCAGTTCAAACATTACAGAAGCATGATACCAGTTTACTTTTACCCAAATGTATAAATTCTAACGGGAAGAATTTGCTCACAGCTTCAATAACCACATCTTATTGGGAAAGAGCTCAAACAAATTGGGAATAATTACAAATGAATACTACACATGGCTAGCTTCATTCATTATTAGAAAAAATTGCATCAGTACTGAACCAGCTCTAGTGTCCCACAAAGATGGGGTTTGGGGGCACTTCTCTAAAAGTCTAGTGGTTAACACTCCACACTTCTACTTCAGGGGGTTTGATCCCTGGTCTGGTTGTGGAACTAAGATCCCGCATGCTAAATGTGTCTTGACCAAAAGAGTAAAAAAGAAAAAAAGAAAAGAAAAAGTCTGGGGGTTTGGAGGATATGTACAACAATATGTTTACACTCTCCTGTTCTAGCCTGACATCCCCGGATACATTTTAGAATATCAGGGTTCACAATTCTAGTCCCTTTGGGGACAAGCAGATATTGAAAATGAGCAGGTGTCCTGGTGAAGACAAGAGGAAAGTGTAGTGTCCAATAATCAGCTGAAGAATGAAAGTGAATTTCAGGTGAATTTCACTTGAGTGGACTGAGCATGTGTTTCCCTCACACCCCTAGAATCCTTATGTTGAAATCCTAACCCCCAGTGGGATAGCATTAGGAGATGGAGGCTTTGAAAGGTACTCGGTCATGAGGATGTAGTTCTCCTGTTGGGATTAATGCCCTTAGAAGATGAGACACAAGAATGCTTGCATCCCCTCTCTCCCCATCATGTGAGGATACTGAGAAGATGGCCATCTGTAAGCCAGGAAGATGGTCTTCACTGAGAACTTGACAATGCTGGTACCCTAATCCTGAACGTTCCATCACCTCCATAACTATGAGAAATAAACGTCTGGTGTGTATACCAGCCTATAGTATTTCTGTTACAGCAGCCCAAGATGATTAAGACAGATGGCGAATGGAAGAAGACAAAGCTGATGTTCTTTTACGAAAATAATAGGGCAATCTGATAAGGACATACGTCTGTGTATAAGGCCATTTCACCTCAGCTTGGAGAAAGGTTGAAAGAATCAGTACAGGAAACGTGTTAGATTAATATTTTAAACAGATTTTTAAGAAGATGAATGGGAGGATGTCAGTCCTTTATATTTGACTCCATAGGGTATGACCACTAAAATTTCAGCCCATGTCCAAAAAGCAAAAAAAACACATACTCAACAAACCGCTTACCACTGCATTAACAGTATGTTGTTTTGTGTAATACTAAGTTGTGAAGTAACTTGCCCTTTGAAAATGTGGACCAGGTAACTCTAAGAAGAAGGGTAATTACATGAATTCCCATGGGATAGCAGGCATCTCTAGAGAAAGAAAGAACCAGAAGAGTGAGATGAACATAGCCCTTGAGCCTGGGCCAGTTTTCCTGGCTGCCCCAGCACAGAGGGCACGAGCCTGTGCTCCCAAGGAGGGAAAGAGAAGCAACTACTGTCAACATTCCTTTGAAAGGAGCCCTCCAACTCTTCCACGTTCTCTGAGATTCTAACAAGCCTCAGAGAAATAATGGGAAAAAGTCAGCTCTCTCTCCACCTAATACAAGAACCTTGTGTACCACGGGACTCACTCTTCTGCATGCTGGGAGAGAGGAGCAGAGAGGCAGAGGGACCTTGCCTTCATCTGATTTTCATCTGCTCTCTTATCAAGTAGGCAGACTCTTACCAAAATAAACCTTCCACTTTTCTTCTAGAAAAGGAGCTTATTCAGAAAACAAACAAACTCTACATGGAAACAGTTTCCAGAGAAGGTCTGAGAAGGCGAGCTGTCTCCTGACCTAAGTTTACCCTCTCATAAACTTTCTGAGTTCATATGTAGGCGTACCAGAGCACTTCAGCCTCTGTGTATACTGTATCCTGCCATCTGCAAAAGATCCAGAAGGAATATGGTAGAGACTCATGAAACTCTTAACATGTGGGGTGCCAAGATCCTCACCATTCATTATTTATGCGATAAATATTTATTGAGAATATAACCATGTTTTGGGTGCTGTGCTGGTGCTAGGTCTATGGTGGGGAAGCAAATAGACATGATCTCAGCCCTGGAGAAATCCTGTCTAGTGAACAGCCCTCCCACCACGGATTAGAACGACTATTCTCCACTTATATATCGCCTAATACATCTGCACGTTAGCTTACGTCTTCATTTAAAAAGCAGCATTTAGATCACAGTCAATAGCTATATGACCATAGCATGAACTGGATCACAGTAGGTTCGCTCTGGTTCCACTGCACGGTCAGAACTCCCAACGCATTAGTATATTTGCAGAAATAAGATAGGAAATGGTATGCATCCTCAAGTAGCTTACAGTCTCCTTTAAGAGACACAATTATCTACGTGGAAAATAACACAGTTGGAAAAGTACCATGGACAATTAAAAACTGCAAATATCCCATATATACGGTGTCCATAAAATTTATAATCCAAACCATCACCACAAAAGGGGGTACTTTTAATACTTGAGACCAGGTTTTCTTTGGCAAACCAGAACCTAAGGTCACTTTTTCATAAGTCCCTTCTTGGCCAGTGTATTCTGCAATTTAAAAATCACATTTATTTCCTTCTCAAAGAAATATTTATGGAATATTTGCTGGATTCAAAGCACTATGACATTCTCTTGTAAAGGCAGGCTTTGGAGAGGAATTCACAAAGAGAACTTACTCTCAGAGAAGAGATGCAAAAACTGCTAACGCTTTCTGAAAGACATACCACATGACAGATAGCCCGATGCTAAGCTTTGCACATATATTATCGCATTTAATCATCAAAACAATTCTCAGAGGTAGGTGGTGTTAATCCCATTTATAGATGATGTTTATACTGGTTAAGTAACTTGTCCAGGGTCACACAGGTTGTAAATAAGGAGCTGGCACTGGAAATAGTATATCCCAGTGCAATGTCCCAGCTCTTAGACTGTGACAAGTGCATGCTAAGTCACTTCAGTTGTGTCTCTGTGTGGCCCCATGACTGTAGCCCTCCAGGCTCCTCTGTCCCAGGGTTTCTCCAGTCAAGAATACTGGAGTGGGTCCTCCAGGGGATCTTCCTGATCCAGGTATCAAAGCCGCCTCTCTTATGCCTCCCACATTGGCAGGCGGGTTCTTTACCACCAGCGCCACCTGGGAAGCCCTAAGAACAAGCAGTACAGGAAAAATCCATGGGAAGTAACATAATTACGGAAGAATTATGAATAGCTAGATGAAGGAGAGTGATATTAGACACGGACCTTGAAGAGTTAGAAGGATTTTAAAGGCAGAGATTAGAGGGGAGGGCAGCCGAGGGACGTGAGACAATGAACTAACAGCCTAACCCTAACCCTAACCCTAACCCTAACCCTAACCCTAACCCTAGAGGTGGGCAAAGTACTTGGCTAGTACTTCGTAGTTTTGTATAGAGGAATTGAGAGTGGGAAGGCTGGAAAGGTCAACTGAGGCTGATATCGCCCTCATGTTTAATTTAAGCAAATATGAAACTCAGTTTGCATGCCCTGAGTACACTCCATATTTAATTTGCATTGAGGGCAACCTGTGTATCCAGATATAGATATCTTGTAGGCAGAGTGCCTCATGAGGCTGAACTGAGGGGACAGCTAGAAGGAAAACAAGCAGACACACATTTCATCCAAAGACAAGTAGGGGGCTAACTCTGGGCTGAATGCAGTCCTGGGAAGTCCTTGTAAGTTGAAATGATATAAATCCAATCTCATTTTTTTCCATAAAAACAATGTTTAACAAGAGTGACATTGCCCCTCAATGTTAAAGTTAAAAGCATCCCAATTCTAATATATACTCCCCTCACAAATTAAATTGTTTCCCCAGCAACAATTTGAAGTTTCAAAAATTATTAACTTAAAATCAACATTAATATGGTTCTACTTATTACATTATTTATTTTTTCTTCTGGACAGTTATCGTTATCTTAAATTTAACGTTTGATAAAAATTTAAGAATTCTTAAAACATATTATGCCTAGTAAATAAAACTTCCTGATCCAAAAAAGAAAAAGAAATCAGAAAAAGCATCCTAAATACTATTAGTAATACTACAGAGGTTAGGTCTATAGCTGGAAATTAATTTCCATTAGAGGTAATCAAGGTCATGGCCTTCTACTCCTTCAGGACCCCACTATGGTACCACGTCTTCCTTGAAGCATTTCTGAGAACACTCTCTCCACCACACTCCCCACCAGATTCTGGGTCCGCCTCTCCCTGCTCCCTGAGCACATGCGCACACACCATCAGAAGCAAGGCTGTGTGCCACTGTGTAACTGCTGCTCCCTGCATCTCTCCAGTGGGCAGAAGCAGAGGCTCTGCTCATCTCTATAACCCACTGTCCCCAGAGCAGGATCTGACACACACCGGGCACTCGATGAAAGTTGCTTAATAATATTCTATTTTAGAAATATTTAGTTAACGTTCTGATTTTTTATCTACCAAGTATACTCACTACTGTGAACAAGCCTGGGATATGTTGCTTAATCTCTTAGAGTAGTAAAACTTAGTCCAACATCAGCTCTGCTTCTTACTAGGAATGTGGTCTTACACAAATCATTTTTACTTCTGAGTTGATGCCTGCATGTCTCCCAAGGGGATAACAGTACTCACCTAGTAGGCTTTCACTTTTCACTTTCATGCATTTGAGAAGGCAATGGCACCCCACTCCAGTACTCTTGCCTGGAAATCCCATGGACAGAGGAGCCTGGTAGGCTGCAGTCCATGGGGTCGTCGCTAGGAGTCAGACACGACTGAGTGACTTCACTTTCACTTTTCATTTTCATGCATTGGAGAAGGAAATGGCAACCCACTCCAGTGTTCTTGCCTGAAGAATCCCAGGGACGGCAGATCCTGGTGGGCTGCCGTCTCTGGGGTCGCACAGAGTCGGACATGACTGAAGTGACTCAGCAGCAGCAGCAGCAGCAGTAGGCTATAGTGAGGACTAGAGTTTATGTACATAAGTCACCTAACAGAGTTTCCAGCAACTGGACAGTATTCAAGAATGACAGCAATTGTAATTTGACATCAAAAGGACAGGTGAAAATAAATGTTGATATAAATTTTTTCAATGAATATATAAAAATTGCTTTCTATAAATCCCATACAGACACAGTCCATATCTTTGGGGCTACGAATTACTTGCCATGTTTCTAATAAGAATCTTGATTCAACTGACAAAGAACATATAATAGAATCTATAGAGGCCACATTGAGTTGACAGAAAACCATGAAAGACATGGCACACAAGTAAGGCTATAAGGCCTGTCTTTAATCTGATTTCTATGTCACAGTTTGCCAAGGAGAATTAAAAAAAAAAAAAATCAGTGGGGAGGAAAGAGGATGTTTTCTCAACATTAAATATTTAAAGTAGATCGATAAGGGCACTTCATATCAGGAATTCTTCATCAGTCTTCCAAACATTAAATATGTAAGTGGTTCACATGTAGGCCATATTGAGAAAAAACAATGTGGAAATGTGTTTCTGAAACAGTCTCCAAAGAAAAGAATCCAGTGTCTAGCTTCCTGTGTAAACAAATGTCATCACATTCAAAGAACAGTACATCAGGAAGTTCTCTGGAAGATGTCTCTATTTTCGTGTGTGTGAGTGTGTGTGTGTATGAGAGAGAGAGAGAGATCTGACAGTCTGACAGCATTCCACCGCAAAATGACCTCAGAAGCACTATAAGACGAATCATGAAAAATGCAACGCATCTAAACTCTCTTCCACTGTAGATGCGGAGAGGTTCCTGAAAGCAAAATGATCACTTAAGATCAATTTAAGAAACCTGGCTTCTTACAAATAGGAGTAAGTAAGTGAATTGGTCCAAACCACGCTATTTACATCTTCTAAACCCTATCATTTTGTGCAATGGCTAAAATTTCATTCCTGTCACAAGTCTTTCTCCTCCTCCCCTGCCACACAATGTGGCTACTTTTAAGAATGTCAGGTTGGGAATAAGGAGAAGAAAGAGACACTATTTTGAAATCTCACAAATTCACAATTGGATTTAAATCACACAACTTTTAGTTTATTTTAAAATGATCAAAGGTTTCAAAAGGAATAGCCAACAGTACTTTTGCATCATGCTAAGAAAACACCTCCTAACACATTCTCCAACACAGATGTCACAGCCTTAACTCCCTATGTTAGGTGTGTACCTTGGGTTAAACACTTTTATTTAGCAATTATCTAATAGCACCTTGAATCCTTCAGGCTAATGAATAGTATATAAATGAGTAAATAATAACTAAAATAGGCCTTGACTCAACCTCAAATCAACATGATGTAGTAGGAACTGGATTTATTCTCCTGCCTGTAAAGCACTATAAAGATAAATAATAAATATAAGATGATAGGGTTTTCCAGGTGGTGGTAGTGGTAAAGAACCCGCCTGACAAAGCAGGTAAATGTAAGAGACCCGGGTTCAACCCCTGGGTTGGGAAGATCCCCTAGAGGAGGGCATGGCGACCCACTCCAGTGTTCTTGCCTGGAGAATCGCATGGAGAGAGGAGCCTGGTGGGCTATAGTCCATAGGGTTGCAAAGAGTCAGACACGACTGAGCAACTTACCATGCTCGCACATATGATGATAGCTTCTAAGAAACTGAACAACTGGCTACAAAGGACAGTGATCCTTGAGAGAAAGCAGACAAGTGAGATGAGCCCTAAAACTGCCTTAGATGACACCTTGGAGAACATTTTCACCATGTCAGGAAGGGAAACTCAGAGACCAGTGGTCTCCCTGAAGTGCAAGGAACCTAAGTGTCAAGGATCACAGGGCATGATAAGGACAGTGCTGGACAGACAGAACTTGGAAGATCTGTTGATAAAGTGCTCCAGTGAATACTGACTAGCATAGGCATGTGAGGAAACCACCACAGTCAGGAGAAAAACCACTGAAACTATTAGAGACAGCAGTGCCCAGTACTCACAAAGGGCCAAGAAGAGTGCCCATTTCCAATAGCCAGAGTGGGCAGCCTCATAATTTACAAGGCATCAGTTAGAGTATTAAGAAGTGTCTTGCTTTAGTAGGAGGAAAAAAATTAAACCTAAGCTACACACTGCCTGGTTACCTAACAAAGCTTAAAAGCAAGATCTGAAAAAATAAAACTATTGTCAAGTATCTTAACTACATCTAATAATAATAATAAAAACCTCAAGGATATTTTTAGGAATACAAAAGTCTTTGGTACCCACAAGGTAAAACTTTAGCATCCAACCAAAAATTACCAAGTCTGCAAAGAAACAGAAAAATCTGACCCATAAAAAGCGGAAAAATTAATGAATCAAAACTGGCCCAGAAATGACACAGATGGCAGAATTAGTAGAAAGGCCATTAGAAGTTATTTTAACTATATTCCCTATGCTCAAGAAACTAGAGTAAAGAATGAATATGTGAAGTGGAAGCAATATGGAAGATATATTTTAAAAGGCCCAATTTGAACCTCTAGAGAGGACCATCTCAAAACCTGAGAGGGAAAAGCCACTGGGTGGCAGATTAGACATTCCAGAAGAAAGGGATAGTGAACCTGAAGACATGGTAATAGAAACTATCCAAAATGAAACAGAGAGACAAAATACTCAGCCCTACTCAAAGTCCACAATTCCAAAAGTGTGTCTGAAAGTTAAACAAGGACAGTTGTCTTGAGGCTGAGACAAAATTCACTGTATAGTTGAAGATCTATTTAACACTGTGTAAAGAAAGGTATTTTGCCTATTGATAAAACTATTTGACATTATGACTTGTCTCACTTTATAACCTTTCTGTTGATGGTTATTCCCACTTATAATAATACCTGCCACTGTTACCAAAACTTAAATGAGGACTATCAAAACTTATAAATAACTTTACAGTTTTAAATAACTAGTTTGACTTTACCAGCTATATATATATTAGCCTATGTGGTGATAATAAAAATTCATGGGCAGGCCACTTTTTTTTCATAATTGTAGACAATTATATTAATCCAATCAAAATTGTTGGGAGAGTTTATTTCACTTGAAAGATTAATGTTGTTTTTCTGGTCTAGTTTCTAACTGACCATCTTTTGGTTCATTGACCTCTTCTAGTTTTTGTTGTTGAATCTCTGGATTCTGAAAATATTCACATTCATGGTTTCATTATGCTCTACACATGGGTAATATACATATTTAATTAATTTTTCTTAAATTTGCCCCTCTAGTGTAATAATAAATATTATACTGTTAAATCATTTAAATGCAATAAAATTTATAAACTATAAGACATTTAAATCTGGATGCCTCATCATCAGTTCAGGTATTTTATAACAGAAAACTTGTTCAGCTTCTCTTCACAACCTTTCCTTTATTACTTTACAGACTGCCTAGCAGGCCATGGTGGTTATTAGAAATACAATGATAAATAAGATGCAACCTTTGGAGAGTTTATGGTCTAGGGTCAGATGGGTGAAAAATAATCTTATACCATATGTGTCAAAGATAGAGAGGGCATAATGGGAACAGAAGTGAGAAGGTGACTAACCGTGCTGGGGGTGACAAAAGAGGGAAAGGGAAAGGGAGAACCCAGGCAACCTTTATGTCTTGAAGTATCTATGGGCATGGAGAAAAAATAGCAACTGTAAATGCACAGAAGCAAGAAGAAACAAGGTATATTCTGGGAATGAATGAATTTGGGTATTACTGAAGTATTATCAATTTCATGAGGTTTTATAGTGAGATGAGAGAAATAATATAAGAATTACAGAGTTGGTCGAGATAATCAAGCACCTTTATGATATGGTAAGATTTTAAACTTTATCTTAAAGCAGAAGGAAGATTTCTCTTTTTACAAAGAGAAATCTTTGCAAAAGATTTGGAAGCATTGGAAGCAGCGTAGAGGGTGTAAGGGAGGTGGGTGGGGCTTAAGGCCAGGACCCTACTCAGGAGGCTCCTGTAAGAGCTCAAGGACATAGCATGTGGAAGTGAATGGGGGCAGAGGTAGGAGGCACTGATCAAAGAGGTATTTAGGAAGAAGAATCAGCAGCATTTGTGCACTGGTTATGTGTACAAAAGCTCAGCATCTTTTAAAATTCTTAAAAGTAGATTGAATTCTTGCTATAGGCATGACTTCATATTAGACCACAGAAAGATTTTTTTTTACACTGTCAAATTTTATACCAGTTTAGAAGCTCACTCAAGAGACAAGACATGCAGGTGAAAAGTTAACTTCAAGCTTTTAATGTCAATTAACTGCCACTGCATTTACAATGGGCTTCCCAGGTGGCTCCAGTGGTAAAGAATCCGACTGCCAATGCAGGAAACCAGGGGACGTGGGTTCAATCCCTGGGTTGGGAAGATCCCCTGGAGGAGAAAAAGGCAACCTACTCCAGTATTCTTGCCTGAAAAATTCCATGGACAGAGGAGCCTGGCAGGCTACAGCCCATGGGATTTATAATAGTTCTATATAAGCTTAGCAGAAGAGCGACTGCTATGAGCTAGTGCTGTGAAAGAAATATTTATGCAGCTGGTAGAAGTTAAATAAGGGCTTGAAAATTCTGACAGGCAGAGACAAGGCTTTCCAGGAGGTGAAAATGCTTTAGTAAAGGAATGGTGTGTATCTCACAAGTGCCAAGAATTCATGGCCAATGATTTATTAGCAAAATCTTCAACTGTATTTGCTCCCATTCAGTCCATGTCCAACAAACATTTTGTCTTTCCCTATAGTCTAAATTCAACTCTTTATCTATAATACCTCATGGGCTTCCCTGGTGGCTCAGATGGTAAAGAATCTGCCTGCAATGTGGGGGACCTGGGTTTGATCCCTGGGTTGGGAAGATCCCCTGGAGGAGGGTATAGCAACCCACTCCAGTATTCTTGCCTGGAGAATCCCCATGGACAGAGGAGCCTGTTAGGCTACAGTCCATGGGTTGCAAAGAGTCGGACATGACTGAGCGAATTAGCGTAGTATATATCTCACAAGCACAAGCCTCTGCTCATATTCTGTGTCAACTACAACAACCTCTTCATTCCTCAACTCAGCACCACTGGCTACCTCTATGGATCCTCAGATCCATTTCTGAAGTTCCTTCCATTGGGCCTGATTCATCTATTACCCCAGCCAGTGTTCTACCCACAGTTTTCTAGTACTCTAAAGGTTAGGACTAAGGGTTTTTCTTCGCATCAGAACCCTTCCCCAGGCCACCAGACATCACCCCCTACTTCCATCTTTCCTTCTCCCCGCTCCACTCTCTTCTCCTTCTCCATCCTAAGTCACTGCTGTCTTTCCACACTGGTTTGCTCCAAGACTTCCAGCAGCCAGCTAGGCATTGCTCTTTTCCAAGCCTCCCAGGGCTCATGAAGTCACTCTTTATGCCCAAGGCTCTGAATCATAGTTTACTCCTTGGAAACCATTTATCACATATAGAAAGAATGAAGCTGACTGCTACTGAGTTTTTCAAGTATTAAGACAATGTGGTTTGATATAAAATTTTTAAAGTTGTCTTTATTTAATATATTTGTATCAGTTGCAGGATATACGTGTGTGTGTGTATGTGTGTGTATGCACGTGTGTGTATACAGAGAGAGAGAAATGGGACCGATGGGAGTTGACAAATGATCAGCTCCTCAAAGAGCAGGACATTTTTGTTCAATTTGAATTGAAAAGCATTAGCAAGGGCATGTGAGGACTTAATCCAAAGAAAGTCAGATCGGGATGTTCTTCAAGCTCTTGTTCAACCCCAAATCCTAAATAATAAAGTTTGAATAAACAAATAAAATTCTAAAACTAAGGCTTTAGGAGCCCACATTTTTCTCTGAGAGTCAGATAATGTGTAAGAAATACATTTGAGTAATGTCATAACATCTCTTTTTTCCCAATCACCTGGTGATTGACTTGATTGAACACTGGCTCTGGTTTAGAATACACTCTGGAGGTAGCCAAAACTGGAAAAGACATACTTTCCATTCAAGGTTCTGTTCTCTCACTAAATTTCACTTCAGCTTTATATGGATCATTTGACCTCTCTACTGTGATGACTAGCAGTCACATAAGCATGATATAATTATAAGCCCAAGTCCAAATTATTTTATTTCTAATAAGCATTATACTATTACTACTAACGTAATAAATAGGAATGTTTTTACGACTTAAGCACTATGCTGGACACAGCATGCACGGACATAAAACAACTCTATAAGACAGAAGAGTCTCAAAACACACATCTTTAGCTGTAACCACTGAATGATGACACAATTTTAAGAGTAACGAGATTTACAAAGCCCTAGAGAAACACAGAGGGGAAAAGGGGAAAAAAAAAAATCTGCCTCTAGAAATTGCAAAAAGAGACGCGTAACAAAGTGGCATTTAAGCTACCTCTCAAAGAAGGAAGGAAAAAAGAGGAGGGGAGGGATACATATTGAAAACGGACTATTTGTCATCCCTGTTGCCACCATTTTAGAGATGACGAAACTGAAGCAGGATACCTCAGGTCACTTGCTAATATGTCACCCATGTATGCTAAGTCGCTTCAGTCACGTCTGACTCTTTGCAACCCTATGGACCACCAGGCACCTCTGTCCATAGGATTCTTCAGGCAAGAATAGTGGAGTGGGTTGCCATGCCCTCCTCCAGGGCATCTTCCTGACCCAGGGATTGAACCGGCAGCTCTTATGTCTCCCGCATTGGCAGGCAGGCTCTTTACCACTAGCACCACCTGGGAATATGTCACCCCGCAGGCTTCAAAGCCAGCTTTGTATGTTCTGTCCAACGTACATGCTCCTTTCCAAAGACAAGGAAACACTTTCCAGGTGGAAACAGAAAAGAATTATTACTGCTACAGTTAAAATTTCTTACAAAGTGCCTCTTATAAAATCTTTACTTGAAATGAATAAACATTTTCACTATATTTTTCTATCTGTCCATAAAAAGCTTTATAAAACTAGAACTAAAAAAAAAAAACCCTGGCATCCAAATTCACTTAAGATAGCTGTGAAACTTTAAAAATTGTATGTAAAATGTTGTGAATATATGCATTTTTCTGGGAGAAAGTGTCAGGAGGTTTTTTCAGAGTCCTAAAGAGATCTGTGAACTTCTCCCCGCAAAAAGGTTAAGAACCTCAGATTCATAGAGCGTTTTGCAAGGTTTTTTAATGTTTTCCAAAGAGGAAAATATATAGGTAAAATCTAGTTTCATATATTAAGAAACACATTTCACGTTAGTAGAATATTAATATAGTTTATTAATAATGTAACAACTTGATAATAAGACATGAAGCCACCCTTGCCCATGTTTCTAATAGCTACTCAGGATGTTAACAGTGAAAGGATCATTTAGAAAGCTAATTTCCTTTTCATCATGTTTGTTAAGTGTTTACTCTAATTCACATCCTGTGTGACCCTATGGGAAAATTTTTAACTAATACTGGGGAAAATCCCATAGGGTTACACAGGATGTGAACGGGGCTTGTACTGAAGTACCTTTGGCTTGAAAAATAAAATTAGATAGGTGAGTTTCACTTTCTGTTTGTCATAAGTTCCACTTTCTGGTTCCCAAAGTTTAGATGCAGAGCCCTTCTGGGTTTTTTAAATGGCAGCTCAAGAAAATCCTCTAATCCCGACTCTCTGTTTTCAGGAATGGCAGAACTAAAGTGTTTCTGCAGAAAATGCAAATGGGTCGGTCATGCCCACCAAGGAGCGCCTGGTGGAGCAGCCGTGGAGAGCTCCTCCATACCTGTGCTCACAGAGTTCAGCTGCCGTTTTCCATTTCCTGTGGAGAACACACATCATACCACTTCCCCTATAGAAAAAAGAAAGCAGCCCAGCTTAATTGCTGATGGAAACACTGTCATACTTTCCACTGGCCAAGCTTGAAACCATTACTGATCTAACCTTCATTAATTTTTCCACAACAATTTGCAGAAATGTCAGGAAGCAGCTGCATGAAAACTGATTAATTGTCCTTATCACCGCTATTTCACCAGGCTATATATACCTTTTTTTTTTCCAGTTTAAAAATAAGATTTGGGATTTTTCTGTTTGGATTTGTACCGATGGTGGTATATCTTAGTTTGAAGAACCCAGATCTATTTTTGACACTTCCAATGGCCCAACATTTTCAAATCTGGAAGAGACCCCATAAAATCTGACAGCATCCAAGAAGGGAAACATTGCTTCCTGCCGATTACTCAGTTATATCTGTTTAAACAGAAGTTAATGAATTCGAATCTTAGAGCAACACTCATTTATTAGTCAATCACAGAAACTAAAATTCACTTCCGAAATGTGAGTTAGAAAATCAAGTGCCCTTTTTCAATTTTTTTTTTCATTTTCTCCCCTCCCTCATCATTTTAGCTTAAGCTATACCATCTGTCTCAACCTACCAAATAATGTGCTGTGCATGGCTGGCAAAAACAAGTGGAACAGTACACCTCATAACCCCAAGTATGCAACCAGTGAGCATCTATAAAAGTGGTACACAGCGGAATCTGGCCATCTGGGGATAACTGGTTACAGCAAGCTCAGTTTCTCAGCCAGCACTCAGATTTGCAGGCGTTTAACTAGCTGGCAAAACATCAACTAGTGTTCAAGAAGAGAAACACTAACAAACATTTTTTTTTTCAAAATACAAGAATTCAGATACAAATTTTCAAAGGTGTATTTGCCAATGTTGCTGATGAGAGGGCTACAAAACCAAAGATCAAAGCACTGACAACATCCTTGAAAAGGAGATGAAGGCAATCCAAATTAAGCATTTTGTAGCACTCCTAAACCTTCTGAGTATGAATGTGTTTTTCCTTCTCCATATTGCCCGAATACATACAAGCAAGGGATTAAAGCCGAATGGACTTGGAACCAAATGACACAGTACCTTTCAGAGACAGCTCCGAGAATCTGGAAAGAGTCCCTCCTAGAACTGTATCAAAATAACCCCAAACCAAAGGAAACACAGATTGGACAATGGTGGTGTGAGACACTGGTATAGCAACTGGACACGTGGCACAGCGGCCCAGATCTGGGGCTTTGGACCCAGAAAGCCTCTTTCAAATTCCATCTCCAACACTTAGTAGACAGATAAATAACTTCAGGCAAGTTATCTAACCTTCCCGTGCCTTGTTTTCCCATTTGTCAAACAGGGATAATGATAATAACATTATAATAGGTAAGAGAATAATACAGTGCTAAGAAATGGCACTAGGAAGTGAAACATAAATATTAGTAGTTAAATCTCTATTTCTCTGTTGATATTTCAGCCTTATGCTAGCTAAAAGAGGAAGAAACTATGTGACAAGAGTTCCTTAATTAATTTAACAAAGCTCACTGGGTTGGATGAAAGATTTCCCTTGCTGGGGGGCAGATATCAACATTGCCTGAAATACCACCACTAAAATGGGGTCAAGCAATCAGAATTAAATTTTCTACTCTTTCTGTTGACTTGCTCAGGTGGCTAAGGACAACATGCTTTGTGATGATGTGGGCCGCAGGGCCAAGCAGGTTCAAGCTCAGCTGGAGATGACCAAACCCATCACCACCTGCCGGCCTGGAAGTCAGAGGTGAGGGGAAGGCCACCACAGAACAGGGAAGTACAGAGAAAGAAGGAAGCCGACTTGGCCTCCATCATAATAAAAGGGCTTGCTGAATAAGACTAAAGCATTCATTCCTCTGGTACCAAGATGGGGATGGAGCTGCCAGGGGGCCACACACAACAGGAAGGACATTACTTTTAATTCCTGTTCCAGGTAACTTTAAGTAACTCACTACCCTCTCCAAGGCAGAAAAACAGGAAATTTTATCTAGATCAGAACTTCTCAACCTTTTCATCACCATGAACCCCTTGGACAATCTGATGAAGCCTGGGGATCCCTCCTTAACATGGTGCTTCCAACTACATCAAATAAAACACACAGAGCTATAAAGGAAACCAACTGAAATGAAATTCAACTACCTCAAAAAATTTTGAACACATCTGTTGACAGTAATATATGTGACTATTAAAAATCAGAAACAGGATACAGGGCGGGATCATACTCACCATCATTTTCAGTAGTCACAATTTCACAATTATGAAATATTATCTACAAAGTAAGGTGACATGAAAATATCTGTGACTTCTACTGGTGACAAAGTCACAGAAACTGCTAAAATTACTGTCTGTTGCCTACATTAATAATGAAGGGAGTGCCAACATTCCATCAGATGTTTGTGAAAATAAAGTTTTAATTCTTTTCTCAACCAAATTTCTCAAATCCTCTGAATTCTATCCATTTGTGGTTAAGGTTCCCAATCAGGTAAATAATAAATCCCTTCATCATTCCAAGGACCTAGGATCAATGATTTAATTGTTTCCCTAGCTCCCTTCAGCAGCTTGGGGGGGTCACAAAAAGTCCGACACAACTGAGCAGGCACAACAGGGGCTAGCTCCCTCCACAGTGCATATTCACAAAATGAAAATGGAACTATCCTATCCAAATGTGTGAAGAAAACGGATTTATGGGATGGACATGTCTCTCCCCATCCCTATGGAAGTGAAGGGAGCACCTACTGACTTGGAAATGAGCTGCCCAAACACTTCCAGACCCTCGCAGCCTACAGGCATATACAGATGATGTGGCATCAACACCAATTAACTACAGCTCCTTTTCCAGCCCCACCTGCTCAGAGAGGACCTCCAGTCCCCTCGATAAGTCCCAACCAAGTATTTCTAGGATGCCAGCAAGGAGGACTTACAAAAGCCCATGGGGAGCCTGACAGCAAGTCACACCACCATCTGCTACGCCTTCCTACACCAGCTCCCCCTAGTGTCCTCAGGAAGGAGGCGCTCTGCTGTCTCTGCAGACGGCCCCTCAAGAGGATGCTAATGCCCAGATACGACAGCAGAGTCCACACCTTCAGGCAGGAGGCGTTCCTGCCTTGGGTCCCATGCCTCAGAAAGCCCCCATACCACAAATACACAAAAGAAATGTACCAACAACTATATAGGTGCCTCTGTCACTGGCATCCAGTTGTCTTATAGCCTTAAACGTCCCAGCTCCCGACTACAGCTGTTTGAGGCCCAGGAAACGCTTTTTCCTTATCTCGTGCGTGCCCAATCTCTGTACTCCAATCTACAATCAAAGGAGTTCAAATGCCCTGAAGGTTTGTGGGCTGTGACACTGCAAAGTGTGGCGTTAGACAAAGTCAATCTGCTTAACTTTATAAAGCCTGAAACAATGAAAGTAAGCAACCTTTTATTAAGCATGACCCATATAAAATTCACTAACAGGACATTACAAATTCATTCTTTGATGAGGATTTAATTACTATTCAAACAGCAAGAAGGAGCCAGAAAATTATTCTCACCAAATCCACAACTTAAACTGGTCAGATAAAATCCCTGCAAATTCACATTCTTTACAAATAAAGAATCACTGACTCAGTTAAGAAGAAAGCGTGTGGGCCTCCATTTGAACTCCTGCCCTGGAGGCCTCACAAGTATTGGTGGCAATAGCTGAATCCCAGGTTGTGTGTACTTATGTCCAAACCAAGCCTGGCTTCTAATCAACTCTCCCTCAAGATTGTCATGAAAGCAAGCCACCGGGTTTTTGCCTTCCAACTCTTCTTTAGAATCACACAGATTATTATTTTAAACAGAGGAAGACTTTTAGAGGTTTTGCAGATGTATATGAATATGCAATTATATTTTATATATATAAATTAAGAGGGTGGGTAGTGGAATAAGGGAAAGCTGAATTACTTGCACAAGATCCATAGTCTATGAGACCCAGGGCAAGAACCTCAACAGCTTCCTGACATTTCAACCAATGAATTTTCCAACCAATCACTGTACCTGCCTACCCCAGTTATGCGCATGTGTGTGCTCACTCAGTCACGTCTGACTAGATGCGACCCCATGGACCATAGCTTGCCAAGCTCCTCCGTCCGTGGGACATTCCTGGCAAGAGTGCTGGCATGGATTGCCGTGTGCTCCTCCAAAGGATCTTACCAACCCAGGGATTGAACCTGCATCTCTGGGGTCTCTTGCACTGGCACTTGGACTCTTCACCACTATGCCACCTGGGAAGCCCCTACTCCAGTTAACTATCCACATATTGTTTATGTGTTGCCATGTTACGTTAGTATTATTAAATTCAGAAATCACTCATTAAGGTTTTGATAATGTTACAAAATAAGACTTAGATATCAGAGTTACCAAGAGTCATCCTTCTCATAAGTTATGTATATTATTACTAAATGTACAAACTCAAAGATATCTATTTATAATAGACATTACAGAATTTATACAGAACATTTCCAAACATAATTCTCTAAGATTTCTAAAAGAGGATTTAAGGATAATGATATTATGAGTAAAAAGATTTTATAATGTGTGCTTCAGAAAAATGTTAACTAATTACATCTGTTCTGAAGAATAATTCACAGTGCCAATCTTAAAATGGAATTAATTTATTTTAATTTAAATTTTTATCAGATTTCCAAACTGCATCAAACATATGTATGTAAAATGGCGCACATTAAAAATGTGATTATAATCCTAGCAATGTTTAAAATAAAGTAATATGTATATCTTCAATTAAAGATTAAGTTTTCTTTGTCCACTGGCTCACCTCTAAATTCTAAGTAAAATCACAAGTGAACAAATATTGTTTCTCACATATTGTATAAGACAATCTTATTTGTGTCAAAAAATACAAATATAAAATATCTGATATAGAAAAATTTTAATATCTGTAGCTAACTGTAAAATAAAATGTCTTATCATAAAATTCTTAAGGATAAATTTCCATTAGGTATATGCTTAGACAGCTTAAGAATAAAAGCTTTGACGAGGGCTCTGAAGAACTCTTTTATTGTAGCTAGCATAAAATTTCTCTTTTTTCCATATAACAGATATTTATTGAGTATCGACTCTGCACCAGGTACATATTTATCTTTCTAATTCTTTTAATGTTCTTTTTTTTTTTTTTAAGCAGAACATTTCTTGATAACTAAGTATTTCAAGTCTTGTTCCTGCCACTGGCAAAAGTTCACAGCACATAAATTTAAAAGCATGCATACAGTTCTAGACATTTTGAAAAGAATACATCCCTTTAACCTGTAGATGATCAAAGAGAATTGTATAATTAGTTAATCAATAATTTATTAAAATGATGCTATTATGTATTTCCTGACCAGATGGCAGTTTTCCATCCACTTACAACAATCTTGGAGAAGGAAATGGCAATCCACTCCAGTACTATTGCCTGGAAAATCCCATGGACAGAGGAGCCTGGTAGGCTACAGTCCATGGGGTCGCAAAGAGTCGGACACGACTGAGCGACTTCACTTCATTTCACTGCAGCAAACTAGAGTGTGCATGTAATTCCCCACTCTCCATTAATACTATATTTTCCAGTTAAAAACATTTACTTTACTTGCATTTATTGAAATGGAAAATATTAGTCATTGATCAACATCCTTCCATCCCTATTCTGGATGAATGAATAAATCAGTGAATGAATGAATGATCTAGGTATATATATCAGACCAGTTCCTGTCCTCTCCATGGCCACAGATTTAGAAAACCGTATAGGCAGCCATAAATGCATACCATTTAGAAAATAATACCAAAGTGAAATTGCTTTCTCTCTCTCTAAAATAAAAAAAAATCCACATAAACATTTTCTTTTTGTCAATAAATACTTCCAAATTTGGGTTAGTGCATTCTTTATGTATAATAAAACTTTCAAGTTAACATAGTTTAATTACAATATTTTAGTATCTCTGCAAAAATCTATGTTAATATGTTCGTCAACTGCAAAAACTCAAAATTTTGTTTTGACATAATAAAAAATTGCTGCCGCTTATAATGAAAATTATTGCCATTTATGGAAATATGACACACATATATTTTTTATTTTACTTGAAAACAAAAGAACTCAAGATTAAGAATTCTGGGACAAAAGTGCCATAGGTTTCTTAGTTCACTTTAAATTTTTGACCATTTAAAATAGAATTAAAACATGGCACCATGCTATATCTGACCTCAAAACATGAATATATGCTGAAAATGAAGGTCTTGTTTTCTTGTGCATCATCAAGATGATAATAAAACAAGTCTTGCCAGACACAAACCTATTCGCTACAGTTGCCAGTTGGAAAAAGAGCAGAAAATTATTAAAATGAGGCAAGGAGGGGTAATTAAAAAAAGTAAAAAGAGAAAGAATTAGCTGGCAAGGAACATATCACTAACATTCTCAGGTTTACTGTGCCCTAGACCAGTCTAAGTCAGACTCAATGACTGCTGGTTGTAAAGATCTTGTCCTGTTTCAGAAGGTAGTGACCCTAGTTTGGAGGAATTCCCTGAGGACATTTCTATGACACAAAAAAGCTTATTGCCCTATCTAGCCCAAGGCTTTTGATAAGACAGAGGAAAAGCAGCCTGACTAATCATCCTGCTGATTGAATTCTTAAGGAAAAGAAATTCCAATTTTCCTGTAGTAGGTAAAGTCTGATGAGAACACCCGACAGTTTCTCTAGAAGTTCTGACAAGTCCCATAACCATTAATCTAATAAAGCTGGATTACTGCATTGTAGCAAGTTGAACCCATTTTAGGATTTACAATGGCAGAAAGTCAGCTTTGAGTGGTAAAATCAGGAGTATATAATACTCACCTCATAAATGTACTTCTATCAAGTTGTGAGATTCCCTAGTAGCTCAGATGGTAAAGCATCCGCCTGCAATGCAGGAGACCCAGGTTTGATCCCTGGGTTAAGAAGATTCCCTGAAGAAGGAAATGGCAGCCTGCTCCAGTATTCTTGCCTGGAGAATGCCACAGACAAGAGGTGCCTGGCGCACTACAATCCATGGGGTCAGTTACAAAGAGTCGGACACCACTGAGTGACTAACACACACTAATATTAACAAAAGAGGGAAACCTACTTCTATTGGCAAGTTTCCCATAAGAAGGATGTACTGTATTTAAAATGTTACATTTTTTCTCCCCTCTACTCAGTTATACTTCCCAGCACTCAGCTCAAGACATGATAGGAAGTTGGTAAACGTTTATTGATTGAGTGATCAGGTGGGTGAATGGATAAATGAATGAATGACAATTAACACACACCATTTGAGGGGTAAAGAAGCAATTGCTTCTTGCTTCACTCTACTACTCCTTTTAAATTCTCTCCTTTCGTTCCTTTCAAATTACAGGATGGCCTGATACAATTTAAAATTCCCCTCTGTAGTAATATGAGTGCCTCTGCGAAAATTCTTTTATTGTGTTCAATTTACTGTACTAATTGATTTTTTAAAACTCCACTAAACATAACCTTGACACGATGTCATCCCTTCACATTCTATGGTAATGTGTTGCTCCTTTAATTTTTGTCTCTAAGTTCCATCACTGTTCCTAAATGCGTCCCCATTACCTCCTACTAGATGACTATATCCATGCCCTGTTTTCTCAGGGTGAATGTTACACAACATGCTTGTAAGTGACGGTATGTTTTGTCTGTTTATTGGCACATGAATATCTTGAAGGACAGGAAAAGAACTGGTGTGTGTGCGTATGTGTCTCTGTGTGCGTGCACTTCCCTGGATTGTTCTCTGTCGAAATCTCCTTCCACTTGGGAAAAGCGCCAAGGAGAGCCCGAGGACTTCCCTGACCTTGAGCCAAGGGTGTGGCAAATGTGCGCACCCTGACCAGCTGGGTGCTTAAAGGGAAGGGGTGGGAAGAAGGAAGTGAGAAACAGGGAGGCTGGAAGTCAGTGTTGAAATCTCCGACCTGTGAGAAAATCATCTAGGAATCCAACACGCTTGCAATGTACAATTTGCAAAGATTTCTCTGGAGTAAGTGGCTCAGATGGTAATGAATCTGGCTGCAGTGTGGGAGACCTGGGTTCCATCCCTGGGTCAGGAAGATCCCCTGGAGAAGGGGATGGCAACCCACTCCAGTATTCTTGCCTGGAGAATCCCATGGACAGAGGAGCCTGGCCGGCTATAGTCTGTGGGGTCGCAAAGGGTCGAAACAACTGAGCAACTAAACTCTTCAGGACTAACACATTCTCAAGGGGGTACCTCGAAGACCACCTGGCACAATCAGATCTACTGTTTCTGTAAACTTGACCCATCAAGGATAAATCACTGAGGAAAGCTCAGTCTAGACTTTACTTCTACCTTCAAGATTGCTGTTGATGTTCAGTTGCTCAGTCATGTCCAACTCTTTGAGACCCTATGGACAGCAGCACGCCAGGCTTCTCTGTCCTTGGCTTTCTCCTGGAATTTGCTCAAACTCATGTCCATTGAGTCAGTGATACTATCTAACCATCTCTTCCTCTGCTGTTCCCTTCTCCTCTTGCCCTCAATCTTTCCCAGCTTCAAGGTCTTTTCCAGAGTCAGCTCTTCCCATCAGGTGGACAAAGTACTGGGGCTTCAAGACTGGAATAACCTTTAGAATATTTCCTTCCCTACTCAACTGAGTTAGTCGCTCAGTCATGTCCGACACTTTGAGAGACCGTGGACTGTATGTAGCACATCAGACTCCTCTGTCCATGGAATTCTCCAGGCAAGAATACTGGAGTGGATAGCCATTTCCTTCTCCAGGGGATCTTCCCAACCCACAGACTGAACCCAGGTCTCCTGCATTGCAAGCGGATTCTGTACCATCTGAGTCACTAGGCTAATCTCTATCCAACTGAAACCTCTTCAAAAAAACCACTCCTAATCCTTAAATTGCTGAATGCAGGGGCCTTTCCTTAGATAACATTGTTACCGCTCTGCAGCACTGAGCACTGTGGGACACTCCTTCCTTAGACACAGAGCTCCCAGCTCAGAATCTGGCGTGCCAGGGGCAATAAGTAAGAGCTCCTCTATCTGTACGGTTCTTCCCCCTCAGCTTCTTTGATACTTGTCTCACTTCGTTTTTCCCCACTATGTTTCTGAGACCTAAAATATTTTGGATTCCTCTATCTGATCTTCCAGGCCCAAGTATCTTCTCCCCTAGATGTTTCTCCACTTTTCCAGCATCAAAACTAACACAAGCACCACTCTCTCATACCTCCTGTGATCACACTAACCATGATCTGCTTTGGATTTCAGTTGAGTATATACATTTATATCCCCAACCAAATTTTCAGCCATTCAGAGTCAGCAGTGTTCTCATTTTCCTTAGTACACAACTCTAGCACAGAGTACAACGTCTTGCATATGACTTTGGTTTTCCACAAATGTTGACTGGATTCAAAAACTGCCTAAAGTTGTTGGATGCAATTTTTAACTCCTTCCTCTTTTCTACCTGTCATGTAGGCAATCACGTGCCAAACCTCTAGACATATAATTGTACCATCTCTCCCATCTGGACCCTCCTTTGTATTCTTTTTACCACCAACTTAGTTCAGAAATTTATTACCTCTCATGGAGACAATTCTAATGGCTCTTTAACTTGTTGACCTCCAAGTTTTCTCCTCCTACCTACGAGGTGAGGTATATTTCAAAAATATAATCCAATCACATCATTCCTTAGCTCAAAAGTGGTTCCTTAATGTCTACCAAACTGATGTGCTAATTACTCATTGAAAGCCTTCTATACTCTCTAAATCTCTAGGTATCTCTCGTTCCTTTCTTTCCTTGTCTCCCCTTTATTTACCAATGTTGTGTTCCAAACACACCAAGTAACTTTTCGTTCCAATGACATCCACATTATACATCCCAGCTCTTTGCCTATGTGGTTATAATTCTCTCCATCTGTCAAAACCATGCCCATCTTAAAAGCCTTCCTCAGGGAACACTTCCTGATCTACAGACTCTTCGTCCCCATTCCCTTGAGAAAATGCATGTGATTTCTTTCTCCCCTGAATTTGCAACAAATTTTATTTATAGACTTCTGAGGTTGCTACTTAAGCCTTCTTATATGCAAGTCATGTATGTACTAATCTTGCCCCTCTTTTAGGTGTATAAGCAACTTAAAGACTAAAATGCAGACTTACTCATCATTGTAGTCCTCCAACCACCAGAACACTAAATTGCATATGGCAGAAATGCCATAAATATTCATTGAATTTAACCAAATTAAAGCTCTTATAAATAGCCAAAAAAGTTTAGGTTCCATGTAAGAAGGATGGAGGCTCAAGCCAACTTAGTGTTGGCATCTGTGATGATTGGTGTTCTCAAAATTTCCACTTAAGGCTGATGACAGGCTCAAGCTCTGCTACAGTCAATGAATAATTTATTTGTGCAAAAAACATTCTGTTAATGGAAATCTTTTTATGGCTCAAGATCTAAAATATATTTACTGCCCTTTGGTTATTAAATGTTTGCTTTAATCATTAGTACACAAGGTAATGGCAAATTATAATTACGGGATCATTATATGCTTTTAAACTGATTGAATCAAGAATATCTCTGCTGAAATTCAGAAACTCCTCAGTGGATGGGAATGGGAGTGGATTACACTGGGACCAGCTGGCTCTCTGCTACCGCCAAATTAAGAGCCTTAGGATGTTATTGTTAGAAATACCACCAATTGAGAGAACAACTTTTGATTCGAATGGCCAATACACACTGATTTGAATGGTTAATATACTTCTTCGAGTTTAGTGCTCAAGTAAAAATGCCCCTGCTTCCCTGAACTAGACTGTCTCCGTTGAATGCCTCAAGCAGAGGAAAGAGGAAGTGCCTGTGTTTTCGCATTCCCTTGATTTTCCAGCCTGCACGAAAGTGTTCCTTTGCTGTGCAATTTTAGCAAGTCGTAAGGTGACAATGTTCATGCTTGTCAAAAGGAGAGGACAGCTATATTTTTCCCAAATGTTTTTATTTTAGGAGGCTGAAAGGTACACTTCTGGCTGTTGTGAGTACTCGGACAAGTACACATGTTCCTGGAGAGGTGAATTTGGGGGGGATTTTGGCAGGGGTAAGGTTGAGAAAACCTAAAATCATCCTCAGCTCTAGGGAAATATTTAAGGAGCTGGAAGAACAGCAAAAGGAGGAAGAAAACTCAAGTCTTCCAATGATTTCCTGTTTCCATCTATAAATCCTCGTGGGAAAAAAAGTCAAATAGTAGAAAGTACATGCTTTTTATCTACTTTTATCTGAAACTCAACTGGTACACAAATTCATCATCCTACAGCCCAAGCCAGCTTCTGGATTCACTTCCCTTTTTCTATTAAAAATCCTATTCAAACTCTCAAAGCCCGGTGTCATCACTGACAGCTTCTTCCTGCTCCCCGCCCCTGGAAGCACATGTGCACACACACACACACACACACCTCCTACATCCAATCAGGCAGCCCTATCTGGGCCTCCTGCACATTCTCTCTCATCTTGTCTGTGTCCTGTCCACTCGTATTGCTGTCACTGCAATTCAGGCCCTCAACACCTATCTGACCCTCCACTGCACAAAGTCAGATAGAAGGTGCTTTGGGTACAACTGTCAAGTTTTCATAGGACAGGTCTAGGCACTGTGCCCTTGGGCATTGGGTGTATGGAATCCAGGGACAATTCTCAGAAGTGTCATTTGTGGAGGCATCAGCAGAGTCTTAAGGGAAATACTTTGAGTTGAAAGTAGCCACAAAGGCATGAGGATGCAGACCCAAGAAGTGAGAAGCTAAGGAAAAGACTGGAGGAAGTTAAGGCAGAATTCCAACACAGCGTAGTATAGCCATGATAGATGGAGTGTAATCTAGAAAAATAAAAACACTGAATCACTATGCTGTGCACCCAAAACAAAGGCAATATTGTAAACCAACTATACTTTGATACAATAAAAAAGAAAGAATTCCTTGAACTTGGGATTTAAGTGTTCACTAAGGTTTTCTTAACGGTGCTTTCATCTGTGATGTACGTGTGGGAGGCGAGGGAAAGGGCATAACAGGAGGTGACAGCTTCTTGTGTGAATTAATGTTAAGTGCCTCCTAAGAGGCTTTCAGGGACTCTTGCACCCACTCACCCCACCCTCACCTCTACCCCCACACCATCCAACACAACCCAGCCTGATTAAGTTTCCTAAAGTGCAGCTCTGATGACATCACTCTTTGGCTCAAAAATTTTCAGGGGCTTCCCAGCAATGCGGGCCAAGTTAAATGTACATCCTTGGTGCTAAGCCTGTGACAGCTATGCTCCACATTCACAGCACAGCTACACCTGTACCTTCTAGGAAGCCTCCAAACAGAGCCCGCTGTTATTTTATCTCATTAAGTCTTTGCAGAGATCAATTATTTTTGTTCTGATGGTCAAGACAGGGACAGTAAAACACCTTTGTAGGAGAATGTATGGAGTTTTGTTTTGTTTGTGGCTGGGGGGGTGGATTGTTATTTTACTTCAAGACAAATTTTTTTGCATTTGAAAAGATCACCTACAAAGCATATAAACCTGTTCATGGCTCTCTGCTCAGGGGCTTTCCTGGTGGCTCATATGGTGAAGAATCTGCTTGAAATGAGGGAGACCCAGGTTCGATCCCTGGCTGGGGAAGATCCCTTGGAGAAGGGCATGGCAACCCACTCCAGTATTCTTGCCTGGAGAATTCTATGACAGAGAGTCTAGCAAGCTACAGTCCATGGTGTTGCAAAGAGTCAGACACAACTGAGCAACTCAACACACACAAAGGCTTGCTAATTCATCTCCGTACTATGATTAAAATTAAATCTGTGCCCAGGTACCAATTTAAAGCTCCCGAAATGAATCTTAGATGAAAGCCCATAATCAAGTGTTTTCAATAAATTCAACACTTATTTATGGAATACCTACTACTTTTTTTTCAACCACTATTTTCAAGGCTGAAGAGGACACCATTGAAATAAAGATGCAGTCTTTGCCTTCAAGCAGCTTACAGAGTGGCAGGTATGATAAAAGTCCTACAGGTATCACTTTACTAAAAAGCACAAACACAAAAATATATACAAAAACATGACAGGAGAAAAATACAAAGTATTAATGGGACTCCAGGGTTTCTCAGCTGGTTTGGCAGTAAAGAATCTGCCTGAAAAATGCAGGAGAATTAGGAGATGCAGTTTCAATCCCTGGGTTGGGAAGATCCCTTAGAGAAGGAAATGGCAACCCACTCCAATATTCTTGCCTGGGAAACCCCATGAACAGAGGAGCCTGACTGGCTACAGTCCATGGGGTAGCAAAAGAGTAGGACACCACTGAATGACTAAACAACAAGGAGTTTCCAAGAGAAGAGATAAAGCATGAAGACCTCCCTACTGGGTGATGCTCTCCAATATCCAATCTAGTAATTCACAGTGAAAACTATAACTGCCAAAAGAACTAGAATTCCAAAAGCCATTCTTGATCTACAAGGATGTTGCCTGGAGTCTATGAGATTCTCAGAGCAAGGGAGTGATTGGTGAATTTCACATTATCATCAAGGAAGTAAAGGTGCATTGCCTTCAAGAGTCCTTAAAACTGTGAGATCTGGTTCTTCCCCCAACCTCCAATGTGGCATCTACTCACATGTTTCATGCTAAACAGAATATACAGATGATATCAACAAATCTCTGCTATTTGAACACTCCCAGCACACAGCACAGCACAGTCAACCAGACTGGTGACCTGCATCGAATGACATGCTGTCTGAAGTTGGGAGAACCAGGGTTGAATCCTGCTTTTATGACTCACTAATGCTGTGACTTGGAGCAAATCATTCCACTGTAACCCCCAGAGCCTCCATTTCCTCACACACAAAATTAAATGTAAGGAGTAGCCACACAATAGTTGTTGATTTAAGTGGGATCATCCAGCGTGGAAGCCACTGGAAAACTGTAAAGCATTACATAAATAATTATTCAGGTTTTCCTAGAAACAAGGCATATGACTACTCAGTTCCATTGTGTAGGTTCTCTGTGGCCAATACAAGAGAAGAGGTCCTGCCACACACAGCCATCCTACCCCACAAACTAAAGGAAGGGGCAGAAAGGAGAGGCAGGAGGGAGTACCATGAAATGATAGAAAATCAACCCTCAGTCAGTTTTTCAAATGGCTACAGAATGTTCAAGGAACAAAATGTGCTCTGCTCAGGCTACTGGTTTAATTAATCTTGCTGATGATGAATAAATGAAGGCTAAGGGGCTGAATGTATGAATGAATCTAGGCATAGTCCAGTGATATGCTTGAAAAACAAAGCAGGAAGATTGAAATTTTATACAAGAGGTTAAAAAATAATTTTGAAAAAGTGAAATTCTGTAGCCCGAGAAGCTAACAGTAATAATGAGCTCCACTCACACAGACTGTAATGACCAAACAAACCACAGTCTGTGGAAGAGTTTATAGGTTCATAGGTTTCATATCGGTTTAGTAAAACTCTCTTCAGCTAACTTAAAACAGAAAGGACCCAACAGAAGAACTGTAGGCATCTGAAAAACCTATAAAAATGGCTCCCTTTACAGTAAATATTTTGAAGGCCACAACACACTGAAGTTCATAAGGTTTGCTCCGAATTATATGTAACAGCAGGAAAAGCTGTATCAAACCATAGAGAACAGAGTGCAAACCTTATTTGAAACCTCATAAAATTTTTATGCATATGCATACATGCTCAGTCATGTACGACTCTCTGCAACCCCATCGACTGTAGCCAACTGGCTCCTCTGTCCAATGGAATTTTCCAGGCAAGAATACTGGCATGGGTTGCCATTTCCTACTCCAAAGGATCATTCCAATCCAGGGATCGAACCCAGGTATCCTGCATTGCAGGCAGATTCTTTACCATCTGAGCCACCAGGAAAAATGTGTCTAAATAAAATGGATTAAAAATCTTCCATTTTATTTTCCATATTGGTATAAGTAATGACAAAAATAACTATAAAAACATATAAAGGAGCAGATGGATGGATGAAAACTGAATCTGGGGAAATCAGAAAATACAGCAATTTCTACAGGAAATAGAATTACATAGTTTGGATTTTCTAATTCAAAGTAAGATTTTGATAACTTCTGACTCTTAAAATTACTATCATAATTGTAGAATTCTCAGCAAATTAATTACTTCTCTGAAATCCGATTTCCTCAAATGAATATAGAATCCTTTATTCTTACTTTTCAGGATGAAGCAGCTATAGCAAAAAACTTGACTCTGCAGAACATATTCGGTGAATGCTAATAATTTTCACCCTCCGTCTTATCTTTCCTCAGCTTAAAGAAGACATACTACTTACATAGTTCTGAAATAACTGCATTCAATGCAATGAGAGCATATAACTCTGTGCACCTGATTTAAAGGTCTATATAGTCCAGCTACTAGTACCTGAAAATGAGTAAGGTCAAGATCAGTCAAAAGCACTGGCTACTTGAAGAACAATGGCAGGACATAAAAAAGTCACATTATTATAAAGTAATTTGTATTTATTATCTTTTTACAAAAAATACCATAAAAGGAAGGCCATCTTAATAATGACAGTTTTCTTTTTTTATCATGTAAAATTTTATCATGCAAACTTTCCCTTTTTATTTATCCTGTTTTCTATTACTAACAGTTTTGAGTGGGGGAAAATGGACACATTTTAAAAATTTATTATTTGAAAAAAAAAATCCTTGCTTGAGTCAATGGACAAGACCAGGCTCACAGATAAAGTGATTGACAGCTTGCTAATAATGTCATAAAGGCATGAAAAAAGCTGACCGGTTTCATATGATATGTTTCTTATCAAAACAAGTATTTGTTTTTATGGAGTATTTCAACAAGTATTTGGTTTAATGGAAAAGAAGTACACATCTCTATGAGCTATGTCCACAATGACATGCTAAAGAATCAGTCATGTGATTAATAAAGTACAATTACTGTTATGTTTAAACCATGATTGTGACTTAACCACTGTGAATCACCATTGTTATTATTACTACTAGTTACTGAGTCTCTACCACCTGCCAAGAGTTTAATCCTCATGTAACCTTACGAATTAAGTTGTATCCTTATGTAACTCAAAAGAAAAATTATTTTAAAACAGTGACTGACTTAACCAAAGATCTGACATAACCAAAGGTGCTCAGAATTCATAGTGAGATAAGCAGGAAGGCCAACATCCATTCTCATGAGGCACTTACAGAACAGTTTCCTAAACATATTTAAATTAGGTCCCACTAACCAAATTTAACTGTTAAACTCTGTGGTACTTTGGGAATAACTGTATAAGTCAGTCCTTGTGAGCAGATGGAAAATGAAATGTGGCAGACAAAGACATTTAAGTGAGTAGTATCAATTTTCATCTTCCATTATGGCTACTGAAGAAATTCAGGTTTTGCTTTTGAAACTTCTTTACCAGTTCTCTTCCTGATGGGCTTTTCATCTGCTCTGCTCTTGTTCAGTGACTAAGTTGTGTCCGACTCTTTGTGACCCCATGAATGGCAGTACGCTAGGCTACCCTGTCCTCCACAATCTCCCAGAGTTTGCTCAAATTCATGTCCACTGAGTTACCCTAAAAAATTTCCCAAAAGTACCGTGTGCCCATAACAGTAAAAATTTGATCACAGATGAATCTTGGATCCATGAACTTAATATCTCTGCACTCACTGGATGCTCAAAAGCTATACAAACAAATCAAGTTCCAGGGACCTATCACGTCTGAAGATGCCCACAGGTAAAGCAGACACTGTTAGTTTGGTTTTGAAATCTGTTCCCTGAATGGTAGACACTTTCTTCTCATTTACCATCATTCATCAGATTTTTAAATACCTTCAGTTTATCCAGAGGAAAACTAAGTAACAAGCTGCACAATTTAGAATCATGAATAAAACACAGAATTTCAGAAACTCAAATCTTGTGACCTGGACTAACAATACAAAATTTTTTCCACCTTTTCTGTTACTGTATAAAGAGTAAGCATTTGCCTGGTTAAAACAAAAATTAGCAAACCCTAAAATCAGTATTGTTTAGATTTCTGATTTTAAAAATCTGTTTGACAGAGCAGGCTTTACTATACTGCCATCTTAACAGTATCCAGTGTTCTTGCCTGGAGAATCCCAGGGACGGCAGAGCCTGGTTGGCTGCTGTCTATGGGCTCGCACAGAGTCGGTCACGACTGAAGCGACTTAGCAGCAGCAGCAGCAACAGTAACCAAAGTCCTATTCCCACTAAATTTTGGCTTGGCAGCCCCCAAATTTGCTAAAAGCCTAAACACTACCTGGTTAAGAATTCTGTACCTTAAGAGCATTCTGAAGTAACAGTGCAACAAGGAAGCTGGATTAAGCAAGTCCTTCAGATTGCTATTCTTATCACAGAAACCAAGCCTTCTGCAAAATGAGAATAAGGAGAGTTACTAATTTACTCAGAGTCTTCCCAGGTGGTGCAGTAGTAAAGAATCTGCCTGCCAATGCAGAAGACACAGATTCAATCCCTGGGTCGGGAAAATGTTCCTTTTAG